>JAQLOL010000006.1:23766042-23778263 GCA_029783665.1 Naso thynnoides | reverse complement strand
GTTGGAAGTAATATCAACTTATACTGGACCAAACTGCCACAAACAACAAACTCTTTGGAAGAAATCTTCAACCGGGTCAAACCCGATACAGGTCGATGAGCGAAAAAAAAAAAACTCTCTGGATGTCTTCTTTGATGAGCACCCGTTCAGAAAAAGACCCTGGGATCATTTTTTGCTGGATTATTCCTTTGACATCCTGGTCATTGAGGCTAAAGTTAGCGAGTATGCTACTGTCGACGAATATTAAAACTGTCGGGGAAAATCTCACCTACAGTTCTCATTGAAGAATGGACAATCCATGTTGACCGCATCTCCCCAAACACCTTCTTATGCAGACTCATTTAGACTTCTGCTTTTGTCTTTTCCTGCTACAAAGATTTGCAGCAGCCATTTTGTTTACATTTACTTCCTCATGAGATGACATCACGTGAGATGGCGTGTCGTTCTCTCTGGTCCGATAATCTGGTCTGATAATCTTGATATATTTCTTTAATGTGTGCTAGTCATTTTCAAATTTTGTAGTGTGAGAGCGTTTAAGATTTAAGCGAAGATAATCTGTGAAGATTCTCCTTGTGCATGAGATACAACCCCATTTCAGAATCTGTTAAGATTTTTAAAATCCTGCCGTGTGAGCCAGGATTAAACCTCACGAGTTTGGTGACAAATTTAAACTTTCCTAAAGAATTGCTCAAAGATCTCCTGGTGAAGGGATTAATAAAGCAGCTGCAGTAATCAGAGTATTGATATGAATTTTTGGTGAGGTCACATACTCACACACTCAGTAAAAGCATCCGCAGACATCTAAACCAGTCTCCGCTTGCAAATGCTGGTAAGCGGCGAATAACAATTTAAAGGCCACGGAACGTTCGGTGTGATCAGTTGATCTTTCAAACAACTTTGAAGTCTTTTCAAAAAGTTTTTCACGTCCCTCAGAGTAACATTAAGGCTTTCAGTTTAGTTGAGCAAATGCACAAATCATAATTTTCATACTCAGGAAAACTTTCAGCGAGCCCTTGATTTCATCTGAATTTGTCACCTGTTGTTCATCTAAAAGGCAACAGGCTGGTGTGTTTTCACTCTGCCATGCACGGTGCTGCAGCTCTGTGAAAGCTCTGCTACTGCGGCTCATAAGCTTTCCCACGGTGCAAGCTTTCACCTGACAGCATGTGCTAAGAACTCTGAAGGCGATATGAACGCACATTATTTTCTCTTTCACACGAGCACCCTAACAAGAATGGGCTTAAACATGTCAAACTACATGCATTACCCTTTCAGGATCAGTTCAACATTTTGAAAAGCACTTATTTTTAGAGGAAGATTAACATCTATGAAGATCTTCATCGGTCACGGTTATCCAAAGAGTTGAATCCAGGACTAGGTAACTTGGTTGTAAATGCTTAAATTTGTTTCGCCTCGTATTTGAGGGATTTCTGATGAAAGTCATGATGCCTCAGATTCAGCTCTCTTTGGGAGAAGATTATAGAGCTGTGTCCATGAAGTAATTAGCTTAGCTTATCTTAGCTTAGCTTAGCTTAGCTTATCTTAGCGTGAAATAACTGCATGGCACAAGCTAGCCTAGCTCCATCCAGGTTTTAAAATATACACCTACCAACACATCTGCTGTTCACAAATTAACACATGCCATCTGGATGTTTTAGTCTGCACACAAATGTAAATGTAAAAATGGCTTCTTCTTTTTTTTTGCAGGGGAGGAACATATTGTAAGCATTTCCTGGAAAACAGGTGAGCAGTGAAGACCCTAAAACTCAAGGGCAAGGTTGACTTGAGCGTTATGATAGTTAAGGTTAAGGTAAAGGTTAGGGAATTCAAGTGTTTGTTTATATTTATATTGTTTTTTCAGACAAAGTTGCGAAGTTTTATATACAGGTGACTTCTAGGACACACAAAGAAGAGTGCTCATGGGAGTCCACCCCTCCTTTCTTTCTTCCCTTCATCATTTTTTACTTCCCCCGTCCCTCATTTTTGATTGCCCCCACCTCTAATCACTCACTCTTCCTGCCTTCACCTGTTCACTTGAACCTCGTTCTCTCACCCTTTCGTCTTCCCCTCTTCTCATCTGTCTCAACCCTTCTCTCACTCTCCGTTCTCATTCATTCCCTCCCTTTCTCTCACACAGGATGCAAACACTGCGCCCGTGGTGGTTGCCAGGCAGTTACCTTGGAAACATTCTGCATTATTGATGGAGCGCGCTCATTGCGTCCCAAGCAGCACCCAAACTGTCCCAGCAGAACACGGCAAGCAGAGCAGAGAGACAAATACAACCATAGATTGAGAGATTTCTGTAGAATCAGCCGAACAAAACCACAATTTCATGTGTCTTAACGAGTTTTCTGAGGGACAAGTTTGTTTTGTTTTATTTTCCTGAGGGTCCTGTGATTAAAATATTAACTTTTAATACTGCTAAAGGGATAAAAGTCATCCTGTATTAAAGTCTGAATTAAATTATGCAGCGAATTTGCTGTAAAATTAGTTAACTGAGAGCATGACTACATGACTATAAGCAAAACTAACAGTAGACCCAATGGTAATAATATTTCTCACTAAGCATTCATTAAAACTGGTGATAACAAAGAGCAGCGCAAAATGCTAATAAAATGAAAAAATGATCAGGTAATGACAAAAAAAACGAGGAAAAAGATTGAACAACAAAATAAAACAGCAACAAAAAATACTGGTGCGTTCCATTCACCACAGAGGTCTGACTGATCCGAGAGTGGCGTCACATCCAAAATGACGTTCCAGTTACGATTGACCGTTGATAGCTATTGTTGTTGTTAGCACTGTTAGCTAATACCAGCTGATAACAAAGACATTAGGTGATAGTTTGCACGTGAAAGCAACATCACAACATGTTTACAGATGGAAGTCAAACAATGCTATCACTGACTAATTTATCGACACAAAAACAAGACTTATTAGTCAACAACAATATAATGTAGGAGCTTTTTCACCATTAAAGCACAGAGCAGCCATCTTTGATTTCGATCCAGACGTGACTGAAGTTTCGCCGGGTTTCTGAGTTGGAGATCTGACTTTAGGGGGCATTCCTGATGACGTAGCCTATTTGTCTTTTTAAAAATTCCGTAAAAGAAGATACTGATTTTGCAAAGTTCAGTGTTTTGGTCCTCTGCAGCTCATGTAACAGCTGGCTGGAGTTCAGACCTCATCAGGTTGATAATGAAAGGCTTTGACAGTTATGAGAAAAGATCAAATCTAAAACAAATTTGCAGCTGGAGCAAAAACTTTAAAAGGACAACATTGTGTTTTGTTTTAGTTCGGCAGCATTCTGCTCAATTTGTTTGACTGGCTTCATAAAATTTACTTTATTATAGATTATAAATTTGCTCACAGATTCTGCTTTTTGCTCATTGTCTGGTTTCATGCAGCTTCTGTTCGGTGACATCAGCTTGGCTGTGTGCGTCAAGATTCTGTCCTTTTGAGAAGTGTTATACTTTATCAACCGAAGGGTCACCAAATTCGGAGCAGTTGCATTTGATGCTGTATTACTGCAAAAGGTTGTTTATTTTTAAAGGTTTTATATGAACCACATACAATAACTGGTTTAATTGAAGCTTCCAAAACCATCTGAATGGCAACACTTTTGCTCCGTACGTGAAACAAGATCCATTTTAACTCGACACCTGGAGGCCAAACTGCAGCAGAAGTTTCCCAGCCAATCAGCCAACAGGTCACACAGACCGGAGTTCAACCAGTAATTTAAACAGACACTAAAGGAAAATGTCTGACATGGGAGAAATAAGCCTGCAAGCTGATTTAGTTATTTAACAACAGGAACACAGCTGCTGGAATCATTTCTTCAGGGGTAAAACTTTTACTTTCATCAAATTGTTGTTCAACATTCTCACAATAATGAAAAAACTGCATTATTTGTCAGTGTGCATATATGATAAATCTTTTCATATTGTACTGTACTTTCATTGTTTCACGAGTTTTGCTTCATGTTGGACAAAAATACAGAATCTGCCTTTTATTTTCTTATCACCACCACTGGTTGTAATTTTGTATCAGCCACTTATTTGTGAGACTGACCTTCATTCAACCGGCCAATCAGTGAAAATTAGCCATCGCTCAGTGCTTCCAGTCAAACAGCTGGACAGTCGGCCAGGCAGCAGCATCACTCACCTGTTGTGCCCCAGGCGACGCCTCCCTCCTGATCCCCATGATGCAGCTGTCATCCCAGCCAGTCCACTGCTCTCTCTCTCTCTCTCTTGTTATCCTTCTTTGTTGCTCATCATCTCTCGCACCACCTACACATCCAGTACTGCCTCTGAATGAGGCCTATTGTGCAGCATGCATGCTGCGGCCGCAGCATCGTCCTCCGTGACCTTCTGTGCTCTGCGTAACAGAGTTTCTCTTCACGAGTCTGTGGAGATGTCATGCAACATTATCCTCCTTCCTTTCAAAAAGAAGCAGTTCTCTCTGCCAAATAAATGTTTTCCTCAATGAGAGGAGTGAAATAAAGTTTGAAAATATTTATTTGGTCTTATAAAATGATCTTAAGCAAAATATGGCTGTTAAAATTGCAAACATATCCCACAAGTCCAAGTGAGTTTTTTGCCTTTAGTCCTTTGAAAAAATTTAGCTGCTCCTCTCGTATGAAAAGAAACAACAAAACCAAGAAAAAAAAAACATAGAAAAACAAGAGAGCAAATAAAAAAATAAAGCTGAGGGCAAGTGTACAGCGTCCACAGCTAGCAGGCCAGAGTGTGTTAAGGCCTCAGGGCCCCGATGGATGCTCCCTGTGCCGCATCTCGGAAGAAAAAAAACAACAAAGTAAAACAAAGAAAAAAGAAGGAATGAAAGAAAGAGAGCGAGCAAGCAGGCACCTCTGCTTTGAGCAGCAAACAGGAGCTTGAGTGAGGAGGAGAGGAGCAAGCCTGGAAGTTTATATGTGTTCTCTCCCCCTGAACCAGGGGACTGACTGAATAAATAATACAATAGATATTCCTGTGATGAGGTCTCGGCGCACCATTCATAATTATTTCATTGTAGCTGTAATGAGAGCGCCGGCCCTCCTGATGCACCCTGCGCTGGCACGTAGGCCTCTCCTGAAACCAGGGCCCAGAGGCAAGAGGTGGACCTGAGCTGCAGCTACACACGAGGTGCACGTCAGACATTATTACTCCACTTCTCTGGAAACATCTGTTGCATGATGATACAGTGAAGAACGACAGAGTAAACAAATGATATGATATGATAACCGATTTACAGCTGTTCTCAAATGCATTAAAAAAAAAAAATCCTTTCCATCCATGTTGAGGAAAGCTACTTTGAAAAGTCATAACAGTAAATTGAAACAGGATGGTTTTGCAAAGACTTTTAGCAATTATATTGTTGACACTTTATATTGATAGCTTGATAGTCTGTCCACACACAGTTAATTTCAACAGACAAGTAACATGCATTCAACAAATTTCAAGTGGTCTACAGATTTGAGAAGGGTCCAGCTGAGGAATCAGATTACATATGACCACAAAACACTTCACTTTAGTACAAGCAGTGGTGTGGGGGTGTCTGGAAAAGTGGATGTACTCTTAATTTATGCCCCCGATTTTTTTTAAGCAGCCTGTCCGGGAAAGGATAAGCACCCGTTTTAAATAGTGACTTATTTGAAACAGTGGCATGTCAGAATGCTCTTACATATTTAGTTCATCAAATAATGGACAACTAACTGTTGGCCTGTTTTTGCATGTTGTCACTTAACTTCTGCTTCCTGACCTCAGGGAATAAGGGGGATAGTTACCAAATTAACACCAGCCACAACAAAGGTGCAGATTTTACATCAATACTGGACCACAGTCAGACTATAGGGTTAGACAATTACATAATTAATTAGAAATTTTGAGTGAATTATTTCTTGTTCCTTAGTCCATCCACACGTGAAAAACCTTGCAAGTGGTCCATGAGCCAGAAGTTTCTTTGTAAACTTGAAATTACCGATTTGCAACGGATAGGATCAGGGGGCATTTAGAAGTGGGTTTACTCAATGCAGACAACAATAAGTGAGTATACTCCGTATACCTGTGTACACCCTGCAATACACCACTGAGTACAAGACATGCCCCACCCGATGTCTTTACCAAACCAAGAAGTCTTGGCAACGTTTCATTTCATAAAAATGGTTCATATACGTGTCACAATTACTGCATGAATGTGTTCTGATCTAATTGGTTAGAGACTTTTTTCTGTCCTCAACTGTTTTTCACTTTAATCGGACAGTCCGAACACATGTCCACAAACACTTAGTGACAAATGTCTACTAATAGTCTGTTGCTAGTCAGCTATAGATTACCGCCATGATCTTGATCATATGTTGACATCACACCATTGACTTTTAACTGACAAGAGTTTGATGGCCAATTTAGAAGACTTTGACTCAATGTACAGATAGTTGAATATTAGTTAATAAGCTGTTTTGACACACATAGACACTTCTGATGAATATTAATCAACACACTGCTGCAATGTGACTGAATATCTACTGATAGCTTAGAGTGTCTACAGACGGACTATTAAAAAAAGTGTGACCATTAGATTCATTTGCTGTTTTTAATTTTTAAAACAGTATTTCAGAGTTTTTCAAATACATTTCTGCTAAGTCAACAACCATTGCTAAAGGAGGTAAGACAAAGGTGACTGAGGCTTAGATCAGCTGATTGAAGTATTGCATTTATATGTACTTTATTTGCAGTATAATTAACTTGATGTTGGCGACATTTCTGCAACAAAAAGGATTAAGTTATTGATCATGTAAACCGCTGCAGCTTCACATTAAACATTTTTAACTTGACTTTTTCTATAAAGTAGGGAATTCAGCTGTGCCAAATTTATAATGTACATTTACTGTCTTGACTGGATACAGTTTGTATGTTTGTCTTCATTTTATGAATGACATTTATGGGAAGAATTTTAATAAGCCTATTTAATATTAAGGCTACATACTTTTGGTGCTTTTTTTTTTTTACTGTTACAAGAGATGCGTTGCAGCTTTTGGGTTTAATCCAGTTTCTTTATATCTATCAATATTGTCTCTCTTTTCTTCTTGTATTTTTTTATGTATTTTTGTGGAAATATTTGGGTTTTAAGAGATGAGCGTAGCAGATAGTCAAGAGATAAAAAAATGAGTATCAAATGATCAAGTGTACATGTTGAAGAGAGCACAGTGAAGACATAATACACTGTCACTGCTATCGTTAATACTCTGCTCATACAGCACGCTCAGACACATGGACGCATACATACATGACAGTCCCAGTTACATCTTTTGTCCCTTGGGGCCACCGTCTCAAAGCTTTTGGGGTCCATCAGAGCTACAAATATGAGAGAAGGCGTTTTCCTGCTAAGCCTCCGTGTCACTCTCTCTCTCTCTCTCACACACACACACACACATGCACACACACACACACACACACAGGCTAACCCATGTCTTTCTGTCTCTCGCATACATATATGTCCTGAGGTCTGCCGAGCGAGATCCTTCCGTCCTTTAATCCTGTTAGTGGGAGACGGGGGAGTCAAGGGGAAGAGGGAGGTGAGGTGGTGTTGATGTGTGTGTGTTTGGGGATAAGGGGTGAAGACAAGGAAAGGGGGGAGGACATGTGACACAAAGACCCCCTCCGTCCTGCACCAGCTGGAGCTCTTTGGTATATGTGAGACCTGAATACCCTGTCTTACAACACACCAACAGTATAAAAATTCATTCATTCATTCATTCATTCATTCACTCATACATGGTTCTGTGTTGTTGCTGAATGAGCAGAACACAATGTCAAGGGCTGGGCTCATCTGCCACACTCAGGTGAGGAAGAGATTTATTGCAAACAAAGAAGTCTGACTTCACTAGAATTACAGTTTGGAATAAAATTTAAGGCAGACCGAGACCCTCTCATCTACAGTTGAACCTTTAAAGCAATATTTTTCGATCGTAACTCTTACAAGTAGTTACACAAAGACTCTTTTCATATTTTTTCACCAGGTTCTATTTAAAACTGAATTTCAAATCCAGCATTTTGGTTGTAGAATAAGCATTATTATGATTAAATTAAAAGTAAAGACACGTGAGATTTTTTCTAGAATTGCATAGGCAGCCCTTTCTCCGCGGCGCTGCATGTCAGCACTGAGGAAAAGTCAGGCTGCGCCCATGATCATTCTACTGGAGGTTAAAAGCACTTTGGCCTGTTTGTATTTCTTTAAAGTGATAACATTCGTCTTGGACTTTGGTAATCTCAGGATTATCTAGGATAATAGTAACATGCAGGAAGCAGAAAGGTTGGAAAATGGTGAATGAAAAAGTCACCCAGTGGAAGGCTCACAGTCTACATCCTGTGAGTCAGACAACATGTTTTCTTAAACTAATGTAATTAATTTACATGTTCACCATTAACTTCACATGTGAATATGAACATTTGTGTGATAAAAACCTTATGATGTCATCATTTTCAATGATGTCATCAGGGTAATCTCGGTTAAAAACCAGAGTGTGGAATCTGAAAGGTGTAACATTTATCAGGTGGGGATGGTCTCATGAAAAGATGCATCTGAACTGCATTTTATTAGTTCAGCCTCTTTTTCCACGTCACTATAATTCTTTCACAATGTCAAATTGTTGTTTAACACCAGAACGGCTAGAATTCCGTATCAAAGGAAGGAGTTTTCCCTGCTTTAGCTGTCATACATGGAGCTGGCACCCTGTCCAGTGCTCTCAGAGTCAAACTCAATAGAAAGCTTCAGAAGAAGATATTCAAAGCACACTGGAGCACACGGATCGAGGCGGCACAGTTTTATTACGACTAACGCTTTGACGCCACGTGCGCCTTTGCTAGAATTCCACACCTACTGGAAAGGCTGTGAGTGATCATATTGACTGCTGGGGTCCACACGTTATTATCTCTCATGATAAATACTCAGTATAGAGAATAATGCTTTTATGTTATTGGGTTATCTTTTTTGAAAACCTGAAGTTGTGCCAAGGAGGAAGAGAAAATGTCCACTTTCAAAGGAGACGGATCATCCAGATCCACTCATCCAGCTGATGCAGGTCAGCTGTGCTGCCGTACGCCGTGCTGCTTTGGTGGACAAATGCTGTCTCTGTAAATGGAACTTGCAGCCGCTCTCTAAGTACGACTTTTGACAGAGACTATGATAGTTGCCAAGCAACCAAAATGCAGCTGCCACTGTATCAATTTAACCGCGGCAAAATCTGTGCGGTCATTATGACCGCCTGTGGCTGAAACAGGCAGAAATGATCGCATTTTCTTTGCCTTTAGTGCAATTTGTATAAATAACATTTCAAATGAAAACACAGACATTTTTAGGAAAAGTCAGAGACCAGAAACACTGTCAATTTTAATTCATCAAAGTTATGTAACACATAAAAGTGAAAACCGTCAAATTGACCCTCATGGCCGTTGTAGTGTAAATCATTTGAAGGTTATTTACTTTTCATCACATGTTGGCTACGTTTGGGAGCAGAACTGAAACAAAGCTTCCGTGTAGCTTCTTCAAATAGCTTTGACACTTTTTTTCTGAGTCTTCCGAGTATCACAGTCTCTTTTCCCTGCTGCTCCCTTCAGCCCTGAACACCCGGGACAGGAGTAAGAAAAAAAAAAAAGATTCATTTTCATTTACATACGTACATACATACATACACACACTGCTTTAATCCTTGTTATTTCCCCTCTCATCCCAGTGACATGTTCATACATCATTTTGTTTGTTTACTTGTTTTCCCTTTGTTCAGCTGCTCTCTATTCTTGTAGTACAGAGCAGAGGAGAGCTGAGGATTTTGTTTGTATGGAAATGAGCGTGGCGGCTCTCTGGGGAAGCGCTCAGAGTGCTGAGCTGTTTGATGCCTGGTCCTCCACAGACTGCCGGGCCGCTGTCACTGCTAAAGCCAGCTAAATGATGCAAAGACCCCTGATACTGCATTGAAAAGGTCAGAGGTCACCCTGGCTCATTGGAGCAGAGGTTAATAAAGTGCTTTTAAACCCTTGTAATAGCTTTGCAGCATTTAGTTTTATAATTTTCCATCTCTCAGCATGAGAGAATCAGAGGATTATTGGCTCTAATCTTCATCTTCATCATTTATAAAAATTTGAGAAAAACATTTTGAGAGCATTTTATTTCCTATATGTGATGTGTTTCTTGTCGACAAAGTGTATAAAGGATAATTCAAAATTGGAATTTATGGGGATATGAGTAAGAAAAAAGCAGTTTGATTTGATAGAGGTGACGAAAGGCAAAGCAAGGGTTTGAAGAGCGCCCGTGTTTGTGTGGACAAGCTTTCAGACCTGCTCCTCAACAGAAACAGTCTTTCACACTCAGTTTAAAAGTCCACTCATGTTCAAAAAAGAGGAGAGAAGAAATCAATCACACCTGCCTGAGAATAAAAACCGCTGCGTCCAGGTGGAACCAATCATGTTCATTAGGATGCTGCTCAGTTGGCCTCATGTGTTTTCTGCCTGGCAGAGATTTTTCTGTGTAGCTTTAACTTTAAATGTTCATAGCAGAAAAACAAAGAAACACAAATAAGAAATGCACCCTCCAGCCCCCCAATGTTCTAATCATATTTCATTTTAAGAAGATACAAAGCTGTGGCTCTTCTGTTCACATATTTTGAAAACATATGAATTGAATTCTGAAGGTTCGGCATGACAGCGTCCCCTCGCATGCTCAGAGTAAACAGGTCCGCGGTTATAGAGCTTTTACACGCCAATCCTGCCCAACATTCCCTTTATGTGCAAGTGCTGCAGGGCTCAGATGCATAATACATGAGCACTCAGTTAATCTATTGATCCAAAATATGTCTTCTCTCTTTCTCTGTCTCATTTACTGTCTGTCTTTCTTTCCTTCTGTCATACCCTATCTTTGCTTCTTGCTCACATTTTCCTCTTCCTCTTCTCTTCTGTTCTTTGTCCATATCAGCGGCATGTGGACGGACACATCGACAGATTAAACTAAGAGGAGATGAGAGGGAGACACACAAGGAGAGGTGGAGATAATAAACCGTGTAACCATGAAAAATGCAGACACCGTGAATAAGAAATAACCCTGTGAGAGAACAGTGAATGAGAGGAACAAAATAAGAAAGTCATCGGCTGTGATAACAAATACAAAAGCACAAGGGCAAAACCCACCGGTATGTAAAGAGGAGCAGAGGCAAACAACCTTTAGCCAAAAGTGCCACAGATCATGAACAGCAAGAGACAGCAGAAACAGTCCTGTCAGCTACAGGCTGGAGACTCAACGCAAAATAGACTGAAACAACTGAAAGAAAACTGGGGGAAAAAAGGCGAATAAGGTGAAGCTGAGGTGAAATGTTCCCAAACAATAACAAGCAAAAATCCTCATCCTTAACTTAACCCTCCAATCCCTGAAAGTAGAATCCACTCAGGGAGGTACAAGTGGGGTTTACTTAAATGAAAACTAAAAATAATGCAGATAAGAGTCAGTTACCTCTGAATAATAAACACATTCTCACCGCCACGCTCGTCACATTAAGATGCTTGATGTCACTTTTGAACCAGTTTTAAAGTTGTGATGCTCTAAAGTGGTATTCTCGTAGATTTGAGTCACATTGTTTCTGACGGCACCTTTGGCAATAAGTTGTAATTGCAGGCACACTTTGACCTCAACCCTCAGAGTTCATGTGGAAACCAAATTGTGTCGATTGTGTGACGCCAGTCAATCTCCTGTTTCCGTCTTCAGCACATTGAGTTTTCTTCTTCTTTGGACCTGTGCTTGTACTTGAACTGTCGTCGCCTGGATGCGGAATTTTCTTTGTGTGTTAATCCGCCATTGTAACTCACAGGAAATGAAAAGCATCCACTGTGGTCAGACACAACTATGAGTGAGCCTCTGGTGTTTGCTCCACCCACCATCTGGGCAGACCCACACCTGCTGACGTAAAAGGCGTCACAAACGATTTAGCAAGGGAAAAGTCGCCACCGACACCTAGACTGTAGAACTCAGCAACGCTGCAAATACATGAGCTTTCATTAGTGGGTTGTAGGCTCAGTTTGCATTGTTTGACCTCACTCCTATGAAGTAAAGTCTAGTTCTCGGTGTGTTCAACAAATGTTCAAATCGACTCACCAAAGTTACGTGCCTCTTTGATGAAGGGGAGCTGTTGGATATTTTCTTCCCCATTCACTTGAATTGAAAAACTAGAAACTAGGATA
>JAQLOL010000006.1:23729457-23746022 GCA_029783665.1 Naso thynnoides | reverse complement strand
TCTCACACACACACACACACACACACACACACACACACACACACACACACACATAGGCCCACATGCACACGCACACCCGAATTATTCATGCCCCAGCCATCCACCAGCCGCTGGTGGATGCTTATAATCACCACATCGATACACAAAATAAGAAGCAGCGGTGAAAGTTAATCACAGAGCCCGCGGGGCTGCAGGCTGCGGAACCGTCAGACTACATCTGACCGTCAAAACCGGAAATATTTGCTTCATGTCAGAACCGGAGGCGCGCGGGCCGGAAACCTGCCTCCAGCTGCAGATGTGCCTCTTTGGTTAATCTGAAAACATCTGCAGGTGATGGCGTCATGATTGGTAAGGGTGAGTGATTTGATTCAGCAAAAAAAAATAAAAATAAATAAATAAATAACTGTATTTTCTCAGCTAAACAGAATATTTTAATTACATGCAGCCTCACTGTGAGGCAAAGATGCTCCAAACGTGCGTAAAATAAGAAAAAAAAGGTGGATTTTCTCCTCCAGTCGCAGCCTGCTGGAGTTTCCAAATGCATCAGGCAGAACCAATCCAACACGCTATTTTGAAAACCAACAAGAAGAAACAAGATATAAATACGAACTTCCACTTAATTCAGAGAAATATGTTCAAAGAGATGCACTGGTATGGGCTTCTCTAATCATGTCTCATCAATAATGCATTTTAAAACTGACAGGATGCCCGAAACGTAGGGCGGCTGCAACATGAAGCCCCGTGTCTCGGACGGACACCGGCTAAACTTCAGCGTTTAGTTACAGTACAATTTTAATGAAAGTAAATTTATTGACGGCGGAGAGCAGAGTTCTGGTTTCAGCTGGATGAGAAGCCCAGATGCTGTAAAATGGCTTTGAGCCCATATTTGCTGCAGAATATTAAATCACCACGAACCTCAGCTGACTAGTTTATTTTCTAATCTAATCTGATGTCATCTAGGATTTAGAACGGAATAATCCTCATGGGGAAAAGTGATTAACGATAATAATTAAAGGCTACATACAGTTAATGATTCTCATCTTGCTTTCTTTTTAACATTAAATATTTGTCCGGGGATTCATATATGGCCTTCATACATTTCTCACCATCATTGACAGATGGAGGTAAAACATTTTCAGTATGCAAAGTCAAAAATCTACAGTCAGACTGAGCTGGTGAGAAGCGTGTTGCTTATGTAAGGCAACGTAAAAATTAAATCATTTCAAATTTCAGCGTCCTGGTGAATAAAATCAAGTTAAACGAGCGCAGGAGACACTTTTCAAGTTGTTTTCCCTCTTATCGGTGTTTGTTTCAGTCCGTCTCCACCACGCCAGAGTATCGCTGGACTTCTCCGTGTTTTTTGCATAAACACCACGCATGCACCATCACACTGGAGGGAAAAAAAACAAAACAAAACAAAAAACAAATAAACAAGTAGGCTGGATGAAACGCTCAGAATTGGGCTGCTGGGCCACTCTGATTAAAAAGCAAACTCATCTTCCCGGAAGTCCCTTTCAAATGCAACAAACTGACGGAAACAAACTGACAGAGAAAGCAATAATTGGTGTGTGTGTGTGTGTGTGTGTGTGTGTGTGTGTGTGTGTGTATGGTTGGTCGGGGCTTGTGTTCGGGGATTCGCTCCTCATGGACTCAGTTGCTTTATTTCTCTGCCCTATATATCTGTCCGCCTTCACTCTTTTCCCTCCCTGCTCTGGAGGCTGCTGCTGCTGCTGCTGCTGCTGCAGCTGAAGGGATGTATGAAGCGCTACTTTCTTGTCTAGGTGATGAATAATGCAGGGCTCGCAGGCCAGCAAGTTTCCAGTTAAATACCAATTTGCTTAACCAGTGTTTCCAGCCTCTGCCAGCTCCACTCAGCGTAACTGGGAACCGCACCGACCGGCCTTCGGTAATTAAAGAAAAGCTCAATTATGGGGAAGAGTGGGGAAGTGGTCAGCGGAGGGTCACCCAAACTCACATCACACGATTTAACTCCTGAGGCTGAATTTTAAAAGCAACAAATCACCAAGTGGCAGGAGGTTATAAAAGATGCACAGATGGGTTCAATGTTTGTTGGGTTTTAATTAAAGAAATGAACATTCGTTTTTTTTTGTTTGTTTGTTTTTTTCTGCAGGAACATAGCCTACTATCATTAGGCTGATTAAAGTTTCTGTCATCACAATATGGGCTGTTTGAGCATAAGGAACAAACAGGCTGAAGTCTAAACTCACAGTTTCTGCAAAAATAAAATAAGATATGTACAATGTGAAAATGAATCTTATGAGACCTTTGTGTAATTTCATTTTAATTTGACTGATATTTCCCTCAGACTCTTTGAATTGTTTTTTTTTTTTAATTCCCAGTATAGCCAAACCTTTCCTCACCCTGCAGACATCCAGTTAACATGTTTGATGATGAGCTGCACCGGCCAATAAAACTGTCACCCTCTTCCCTTTTTGTTGACAAAGTCCGGAAACTTTTTGTCGTGAGTTAACAGCCACTAGCATTTGTGCAAACTACCAAATTCTGTCTTTGTATTTTCTCTACAGCGAGTTCTCAGTGTTGTGAGAACAATGACTTCCAACTACCAAAGAACAAAGTTGTTTCAGTGGCGTAAAATCCCTTTGATAGGAGGGTCAGAGGACCAAGTCTTAAACTTTGGTCCCATTTACACTTCGCCTATCCTTTGAAAGTGTCTCAGTTAAAATCAACATGTGATTTATTATGCTTTCATTTAAACATGTGTCTTTTTAGGCCACAAAATCCATCTGCAGTCAGCAGCTAAAAACAACAACAGAAGAAGAATTTGCGCATTTCAGCAGCTTAGTTGCAACTATGTATGAGGGGTGACTGATTCTTTTTTTGCTTGTAGTTCATGGCCTCTGGCAGAAGGAGTCAATATATTGTCCAACACAGTCTCCTACATTTAAACGCGTGGTCCAGCAGTTTGGAGCCACTGAGCTCCTCAAACCACTGAGCTCCTCCTTCTTCTTGAGAAAGAGGTAATCCAAGGGTGCTCCAAGTGCAGTTATTGCTGGTCTTCTGTTTGTCACTTATTTTTCTCTACATTATTATTTATTTTATGTAGACTTCTGTCTTGGGTTTGGGTAATAACTTGGCAATTTGCCCTCCTCAGGTCAGGCTGAGATTCTCACACATTTCATGAAGATACTATGTTCAATTCTTTTATTTTTTTTATGATACATGTCAGATTTCTCTTGCATAAGAGGTGTCAACCTCAGTAAGGGGACTTCAATAAACTTAACTCTCCAACTACACCAACATGTACGATGTGGAGGCCTCTTCTTTCCATGTGATCTGGCTCCTCATGTGACTCTCCATGTGGATCAAACAGATGCCATTACAGGCGGCAGAGTGAGGTCAGCTCCCTCACAGCTCCTGGTTCACAAACAACCAGCAGGAGCCTGAACGTCGGGTCGGACGTCAAGCAGAGTCCCTGCTGAGTCCGGGGCAGCTCACTCTCCTTCCGGGGGAGGATTAGAGCTGGAACACGGCTTCACACCGCATGTAATGACTGCCTGTGGCTGTGCGTCGTCCTGCCGCCCCCTTCCCCTCCCTTCCCTGTTCTGTAATCAGCTCACCGAGGCGAAATGCAGAACAGAATCAGTCCTCCTCCCCACCAGCCCCGAAAAAGTAAACACTGCCTCTCCGTTCCCTCGCCAATTGTTATTCATAGAGCGGATAAATATTTAATTCCATCTAAGGATACCTTTTGTTAACAGAATTACCGTACAAGCCTTGCAGCCCATAAATCCCACAATGAATTCAAATTCTGTTCATTCTCCATTTGTGTGCTCGCTTAGTCCATGTGCTGGTGACGCTGATGTAAGGAATAAGGAGGAAGAGGAGGAGAAGGAAGAACATTAGCCGGAGTTCACGTGAGAAAAAAAAAGATGAGGAAGAGACAAGACAAGGGTGATAAGTGTGAAATGGAGGACAAAACAGGGAAAGAGGGGAAGAGGAGGAAATGTAGCAAATTTGAGGAAGGAGGAGAAGAAAGATGAGGTGGAGACGTACAAAGGCAGAAGATGAGGAAGAGGGGATGGTGGTGCCTGCAAAAGAAGAGCAGATACATAAGAAGATTGGAGGTGAAGTATGAAAAATATTTCAAGTGAAGAAAGAAGTAAAGGAAGAAGAAGTTGATAAACTGAAGGAGAAAGATCAGAATGAAGTGAAGTAAAAGGAGGAAAACAGGGTAGAAGAAGAAGAAGAGACTTTAGAGACTGAGGATGAAGAGGTGTTTGACATGGAGGAAAATGAGAGGGTGAGGAGTTAAGGATGAAGCAGAAGAAGAGGAGATGGAGAAGCTTTTGCAGATGAGTTTGAGCAAACAAGAGCAGAAATGGAGGCAAAAGCAGAATGAAGAGGACAAGAGAGGACGGTGATGATGATGATGAAGAAGCTGCAGGATGAAGACGGAGGATATTGTGAAAGACAGAAAGGAGATAAAGGAGAAGAATATGGAGGGAAGTTAATGAAAGAGGGCACAGGAGAGGACGAAGAGGACAGGCATCACTGATGCCTCGCTACTATGTATTCCTATTGATCCATAAATAATTGATCGATGAGTTCTGATGAGAACATGAACACTGGGATGAACTTAATGAGCACACTGACTGGAAAAGATCCGGTGGACCAGCAGTATAATCACTCAGTTGATTCACTGTGACGCCAAACAAAAAGATGTGGAAACCTGATCAATTTTAAAAGGTTTTGATTCCTGCAGAAACAACGTGAAAAGAGTCGATAATTTTACCCTTTTTTCTACCTGAGTTTCATTTCAGTCGAGGCGTTTGTTTGGTCAGCCGCTGGAGATTAAGACCTGTTGAGGCCACTGTGCGAGAAGAGCCTGAAGACTGTTGGCTCGTGATTAAAGTTTAATCAGCCTTGCTCGGTGTTGATAATATGCTGTGCCCCCTCTTTTTTTAATGAAATTCTTTTATATAGATATATATAATTCCCCTAAGCAGGACTGAACGAATGGTGGGGAAGAGGGTCTGTGTTTCTCATGAAGCAAAAAGGTTTCAGTTGGGTTATCCGATAGCTCTTAATAATATCCCCATGGTTGATGGATGAAATCAAATAGAATGATAAGTCTTTGATTTACGATCTGAACATCAAACCAGCATGAGTGTGTAATAGAGCTGAAGGGGTTCGTTTGACTTGTTCCTTTAGTAAAAAGTAATATCCTTCGCCTCATCCAGGAGCTTTTGAATTAGCGTGATCACAAAGATTTCGTCCGGCTCCACATGTGGTGCAGCTGTCTGTCAGCGTGACATGAATTTGGGTTGGAGACAGAGAAGAGTTCAAGGCTTTACTGATATCATCACATGAGTAAACCTTAAATAACCTAAGGCCACAGCGCTGGTCAAACGATTTTGTTTTATTGTTACGCCTGGACTGGATACTCCCTGTGAACTGTTGTTATTTCTCCAGTTTTCTCTCTGTTCTCTCTGGCCCAATCCCAAACCAGCCCCTAACCTCTCGGCCTGTCCGCTCCTCCTCTGTTTGCATTTTCGAGTGTCCGCCACATTAAGGGCTGTCCCAAGCCAAGAAGTGTAGAGTGAGAGTGGACTATTAAACCCTCAAATAGTGAGTCTGCATCAGTGCAGGCTTACGGCCATCCTGGCAGGAAGTGCAACAGGAACATGGGGGAGGAAACAACACACAAATGGAAGTTCTGTTTTTCCACTTTGTCCAGTAGAGATATTTCACTCGTGCCTTTGTCACACTGGCAAACAAAATCACCAGAACTGTGGAAATTCAGATATGTTGTTGATCATATCTGGAGGCTTCTTCAAGGAGTATCTGCAGTTACATTTAACAAGATCTAATAGGATAATTCAGTAAAATACTCAGCAGTGATTGAAATGCGGCTGTGACACCTTCCAAATGCTTTTTCCTTCAGTGAGCAACAGCTATCATTGCATACTGTAACCTGTGAATACAACGACAGCCATGCAAGCAGGGTGTCCATCTGTTGCCATGGTGACAGCTACATTTAGTTCCAGCTGAGTGTAAAGGACATCCCATACTCTGGCTATTAAGATTAATACCCTCCCCCTTCAGTAAAGGGAAACTCCACAGCTGCGAGTGCAGTTTGATTTGGAGTGACACTTGGTAGTTCAGCGGTGGTGGGTGGGAAGCGGTTTGGGATTCGGCCTCTCTCTGTGTGTCTCAGGTGTGTCTGAGCAGAACCTTTTTCTTAACATCAGCAAAACCAAAGAAATGGTTGAGGATTTTGGTAGGTCTGGCACTCCTCCACCTCATCTCTACATCGATGGAGCGGCTGTGGAAAAAGTTTCCTGCTTCAAGTACCTCGGGGTACATTTGTCTAACACCCTCACCTGGCACAACAACCCCCTGAGCAAACTAAAGAAGGCAGGGCTGAGCTCCAACATCCTCAGCTCTTTTCACAGGTGTGTGGTGGAGAACACGCTGACCACTTCTGTCACTGTGTGAATGTGCTGCAGCAGGTGGTGCAGTCTGCAGAAAGGGTGATCGGGGTGCAGCTTTAAAGCCCTGACGCCATTTTGCCTGTTGCTTAGCTTCTTTCACTTGAACCTGCTCTCCTCTTCTTCCCTGCGGTCCTTCCTTGTCTGCCCTTCCGCCACCTGTCTCCTCCGCCCCGTCCTGCTCTGATTCTTTGCTTGGTTCAAGTCTCGGCCACTTCCCAGATAACACTTGGCTTAGGTACAAATCTTACTTTTCTGAAAAAAAAACCCATTAGTTTTCCCTACACTTGTGCCTCCCTTTGGTCTGCGTATTGTTTGGAAGATAACTGTTTTTTTATTAGCCTTGTAACATTTTTTGGGTATGGTGTGAGAATAATTATTTTTATTGTTTATTTGTCCATCATTTCTTTTGTGGTTAGATTTTTTTCACTTCCATGTTTTTATTCCAGCTCATCAAATACTGACATTTTCGTCCAGCTTTTTGCTGTCTCATTCAAATGACACAGTACCATTTGGTGACTGTGTCCAAAGTGCAAAGCCGTTCATAAACCCCTTTTTAAACACACGGTTACCGATGTGAAACAGTCAGGTTTAGACAGCAAAGATACTCTTTAGGTTTAGGAAAAGTTGTTGGTTTTACACATCAGGTTTTTATTTTTTGCTTCACCCAGTCTTGAACTCTTGTGTTTGGGTAAAAATCCTGCGTGTGAGCATTTCTTAAGAAGTCTCATATTGATGCACACTGGTTGACAACAGGTGTGTCTCTTATAGATGCATCCATAAGAAACTGATGTTGAGTCCATTTTCCATTAAAACTCTATAATCTGCAAGGTTTTCTTGACAAAAGGGACTTTATCTCTCAGCCTTTTTTTTTTTGTCAACACTGACGTTTCATGCACCTCAAGATTTTTTTAATTTTTTAAATTTATTTGTTATATATAATATAATATAATATAGAAAGTGTTCTGACAGGCAGTGAGTTCACATTAAGTATGTATGACATGTATATTGTGGCATATATAATATTGATAGCTTTTATTAGCTTAATACATGCTCGCATATTCATGATGGTCTTCTCATCTAATGGAATGGAGTGGGGGGCCTCCCACTGCAAAAAAAAAAAAAGCCTTCTCAAAGAAAATTTTTGTAAAAATAGAGTTTCTGCTTATCTATCTATCTATCTATCTATCTATCTATCTATCTATCTATCTATCTATCTATCTATCTATCTATCTATCTATCTATGCACGTACTAAATGTCTGCAGATATTTTTTTTCTTCATTTAGCATGCATGTTTATTCTTGCTGAAGTTCCTTGTGCCCAGAAATGTTATTTTTCACTTCTTATGGAGAAGAAGTTTGTTTTCAGGAACAGAAAAATGCTGAGAACATTTTTCCTGAAATGCTGCAGATAAACTTTTACAACTTTAACCATCAACAGTTTAGTGCTACAGATATAATTGTTGTTTTACAATAAAGCTTTATTTTATTCAAACTGTTTAAAGATAGAAGCAACTTCAGTGTGAGTCTATGATGAGAAGCTTTTTACTCATTTTGTGTGTGTGTGTGTGTGTGTGTGTGTGCGAAACAAAAGCTTCTTCTGTATTGTAAATATTTTTACACAATGCTTTGGTACTGATGGAGATCTGAAAACTCACTGAAATTCAAAGGTCAGTTTCACTAATTTTGCATTTTACAAACCAGCCATAAACATTCGCCCGTGTCTGCAGCATGGCAAGTTTCATCAGCTTAAAGAAACAAATGAACATAATTCAGCAGTAAGTACTTCTATAACCATATTTTAATTGTTTTTTTTAGCATGCTAGCAAACAATTGCAAAAATGTTAGGGCAATGCTAACCTACAGAAAAATGCTGTAGAAATAAATGATTGAGGTCACATCTGTATATTTGCCTTTTTCTTTTTCTGCCATGACACAACTCCTACCAGCTACTGTTTTCATTGGAATAGATCATGGGAGCTCCTCGTGGCTTGAAGGTGTAGACGGCGGAGGTAAATGCCGGCGTGTGGGTGGGGGAGTTGTTCCTGGTGATGGTAGATGGGTGGTGAGAGTGATGGAGGAGCCACTCTCCCTGCCAGAGAGTCAGAGTGGGGTGACTGTCCTCTCTGATTAGCGGGGCCGTCTGTGAGTGCACTAATGCACCTCGCTATTAGCATGTTTCTCCTGGTTGCCAGGGGCAGCGCCGCGCCGCCTCCCCGTTTGACATGTCAGAACGCATATCAGTCACAGCACGCCGTGGCCCGTGGGCTTCACATCACTAAGAGAGGGAACGGTAAGTGCGTCAGTGAGTGTGTTCTTGTCCTCAGTTGAGTTTTATCTCTTTGGAATGAGGACGTTTTTTTTATGGAGCGAGGCAGTTTCAGTAGGTTGTCACTTCTACGGTGAGTTTAGAGGCAGGGCCTCCGTTTAGCAGCTAGGATTAGAAAAAGGATGTTCAGGCTCAGGTTAATGTAAAGGTATTCAGTGGGGTGTCTCGTTTGAGATAAGACAATGAAGAGGGTTAGCATCGGGGAGAAAGAACAGTGTTGATGGTTTAACTTGCAGGAAAATACAATGTTCAGTTTTTGAAGGAGAACTCTAGCAATTAACTTTTGTACACACATAAAGATGAGGATTTTAAAGAAGAGGACTGAAAAGGTCAAATACTGTTGCAGTTATTAAGAAATCCACTCTTTTCTCTGTAATGAGTCACATAAATGCTTCAAAAATTTCACATTCTTTCAGTAAAATTTGAACATTGAACAAGTCTAATTCATTGATGCTGTTATTTCCCCTTTGATTAGTTCCTCATACGGAAAGTCACTTAAGCTACGACTATTTCCTCACCTTGCATCAGTGCTTAAGCAAATTTCATATCTGCATCAAATTACACATGACAGTGCAGAAGCAAAATGAGAAGACATGAAAATTGTCAAATCTGGACCAAAAACCGAAGGACTGCTGCCCAGCTTTCTATTCTAGATCTAACAACAACATTTCTGTGCGACATTTACATCATCAGAGAATCTTTGGCATCACTTCTGGTCCTCTATACATGTGTGGTGGTGACTGTGTCTGCAGAGCTCTGTCCTCTGCCTGGATTTTGATGTTTTAGTTTAGTCGGGACGTTTCTGGGTGGGGAGTGGGTGTGTTTCCCCAGCAAATGACAGTGTGCAGATGAGGTAGAGAGTGGATAAAATATAACGACTGGGAAGCCATTCAGACCATTGCGGATGGCAAAGTGGTGGCAAAGAAAAGGAAATATAACCCTAGAGAGGCAACAGAGTAAGCGGGTAAAGCTCGTTCCAGAATGAGAGTGAATCTCAGTTTGGCTTTCAGCTGCTTTTGAGCACTGAAGGAGAGGCTGGGGATGAAGAGTGACCCAGAGTTGGCCTGCTGTCTGTTGGACAGGTAGGTGCCAACAGAAAGGTGGTGGTCAGCTTGTGCGCTTACCAAATTTTCGACTTCTCCATGAAAACAAACGTAACATTCCTATATAGCTTGTTGTGTTGATACGAGCAGTATAAGTACACACTACGATTCTTCTGATGGTCCAATTTGATTTTCCAATTCGTAACAAATGTATGCTACTGACTCCACCTTTAACAGAAAAAGGCACAACATAGAGATCATGAAACCACTGTGAGAGAGTGAAGGAGACTATATGGCCAAAAGTATGTAGACAACCTCTGTTTACTTCCTTTGAGCTTAGTTCCAAAGAAGGAAAAATCCTAATGCAAACAACTACATCCCGCAAAATCACATGCACAAAGCCGGTTCACACTAATGATTTTTATCAAGTTGATGTGGAAGAATTTGACCTCAATAAAAAATCAACTTTAAAACCTTTGGGATGAACTCAAATGCCAAAAGTGTGCCAGGCTTTATCACCGACATCAGCAGCCAAACTCACTGACATTTCTGGCTGAATGGGAGACATTCTCGCTGCCCAAGTTCATAATCTTGTGAACATCTTGCCTTCTCACAATTGTGGAGGCTGTAATAGCAGCATATTTGTACCCTTGAGATGTTCAATAATCACTTGCGGGTGTAATGTCAAGATATTTACACATAGTTGGTCCGTAATACAAAGATAAAAAATGAAGAGCTGAAAAATAGGAATAAAGTAAATATATTTAATTTTGAAACAAAGGGACAATTCACAGAAAAAATAAAAGGAACGCGACAGAAACAGAGACCTCAAGTGCAGTTAAGTTGGCTGGTCTATAGAGTTTGGTCAATCCCAGATAGAAAGATGGAGGGAGGGAGGGAGAGAGAGAGAAAAGAGAGGTATCTAAATGAAAAAGATGCCTGAAAGAGGAAGGGAGCCCTTCACCAGTCCGAGGAGTGATTAGTCTCCCTAAAGAGCTTTGTTATCATATTAACTGACGTCTCCACATAGCCTCGTCAAAAAAGCCGAGCTGAGGATTGGAGGATTGATAGAAAAAAGGGAAAGAGAGAGAGAGACAGAGAGAGGCCTGAGTGGATAACACTGCAGGAGAAAGCATGAAAGGCCTCAGAGAACGAGTGCTGGGCTGAGGAGGCGGGGAGGAAGGCGTTCAGCGAGATGGGAAAACAGAAAAGAATAAAAATCCCCTTAACTTTTCTCAACAACAGCCTCAAAACCCTCGACCCACCTCTGCTTCCTTCCATCCCCTCCTTCCTCCTTGTACTCCCGCATTACTTTCTTCTGAAAATCACCTCCAGGCTAGGCACTCTCCTGGGTGGCTCACCCTGAAGCAGGGCCCTTGTTCCTCGCACGCTGGTAATAATTTGAGCCTGCTGAAAGAATCAAGGCTTTTAGAGGGATCAACCTGCACATCTCCTCCTTCACCGCTTCCTCCTCCTCCTCCTCCACCTCGCCTGCATCCCAGGCATCAGGCCTTCTCCCATGCCACCAATCCTCCACGTGCCACCTCTGCTCCTCAGCATCCCTGGATCAAATTGCCTGCTGGTTCCTCCCTCCTGACTCGCCCGCCATCCGCAGCCTCTGTTCAGAAATGCGGCTGTAGCCACCTGACGTGCATCACTCCAGAGGAGCTCATAAGGAGAGAGAAAACATAAGAGACAACACAAAGAGAATGAGAGAATTGTTTGTGCTGGTCCGGCCCACAAAGAGAAATGTGACGAGTATTGCCGGGGAAGAAGAGAGAAAAAAAAGAAAACCTGAAGGAAGGACAGAGAGAGAGAGAGAAAGAGAGAGAGAGACGGGAGAGAAGCAGAGCAGAAAAATAAAACAACGAACAGCCATTCTGCTGTGGGTTCATGCATTTTGTACAGCCGCTAGACTCCACCGTCTCCACCGTCCAATTTACAGCTGCCATCTTCCATATGCGGTTTCATGCCTCTCACCGCTCACAGCCAGCTGTGTCTCCTGACATTTTTACTATTTAATCTCTAACAATCAGCCCTGATCCCCTACTATGGTACAGTTAGCACTTGGCTGGAAAGAAATTACTTCTTTTATTCCAACACTGTAAACCGAATTTTGTCAGGTTAAACTTACACCTGTGGGGATGCTGGTCTGCTCACACTTATTTCTTTTAATTTAGTTTAAACTCACTTACCTCTATAAGCAGAGACAATAAGGCGAGACCTCTCAAACGTTTATTTCCTGTCACATGGGTTTCACCATGGCCCCGCCCCTTTAGCATACTAGAGGCAGTCTTGAATCCATTCACTGTTACAAGAAAAATAAACGTGATCACAGATTATGATCAGTTCTTTCACCCCATTGTCACCGGGTACACACTGGATGCATTTTTCACAAGACGCAGAATTTCTAAACATTCTGTCACAAAAATGTCATTTTTCAGACCCACAAATCAAAAGAAAATTCACTTTGTTCCAGACCTGTCTGTCTCAGCAACACACTCTCATGAGATCTGTGAACCGGTGCTTCCTGCTTTGCTTCACGACGGACATAAACGGACATTTAAATGGTCTAATAGGTGAAACCATGAATTAAAAGTTCAAGCTTACATCAAACAAATATCATGTGATGCAAAATCCATCTGCTTTAATCCATTCACATGACCTTATAACACTTCCAGACCAGGTGGAGGGACGGTGGCTCCTGACTGTCTCCATGGGAGACGTGACTCCACCCACTTAGGAGACGGGGAGTATACGGTTTCACACCATTGGCACAGCATACAGTGGGGAATAGTGTTAATAATTGACAGTCTTGGGTGGAAGTTGTATTTTTTTTAATTATTATTATTATTATAATTAGTTAGATGCTGTTAGTCTGCTGACTGACAGCAATGTGACAATTGCCCTCTATGTCTGGCTGCAGTATAGGTCATAAATCCTGCATATCCATATTAGCAGATGGGACATGAGCCAAACTATAATATTAAAGTACATGTCAGAAAAATCTCCCAAAGTTTCGGCCATTGTAGGTAGATCTTATCACAGATAATTCCTGCCTAAACACAAAGTGTGCAGATGTTTTTTGTGTGTGTGTGTGTGTTTTTTCTACATGTCACCAGTACACGATGGCGGTTCCTGTATCAGGGACATTTTGGCCTAATTTTTGCAGCGTCAGAGGACGTGGAGACACATTGTCCATCTTTATTTACAGTCATTAGTTAGATGTTAAGCTTTCCAGAATTTGTTGCCTTAGTTCAGGGGTTGGAACCAATTTAATTTTGGATAAAATACATTTCAACGCTTATTGTTTAATAGCTGAAGAGATCAAAGTGCAGGGAGCACACTGCAGTTTTATCATTTTTGACTTTAAAGACAAACCCACAAACGAAACGCAGTAGCAACAAAAATAAATAACAAACTGGAACATAAAGTGATAAAATGTTAAAAAAAAAAAAAAATTAAAAAAAAAGAAGTGGTATTTCCATGACTCAGCAACAAGGATCTGGAGTAGCAAGATGTAAGAAGTGAGTTTCACAAGTGAGGAAGAAATGCAGCATATTTGTCTGTATCAGTTGATGAATGTTGGCAAACACTTGAGAGCAGCATCTGGGATCAGGTGTCGAGTACATGTCTCTGCACCACAATAGATGTTTTTGAAATAATATCAGAAGCATTACCTTTGCACATTCTGCTGATAATGTTGGAATATCCTACACAATGTTCCTCAAACTCAGTTGTGATGTACACAGACAAACACAGACTGCTCTCAAACAGACACACGCCTGCATTTACACACAGGTGGCAGGGCAGGTACGGTGTGCTCCTCTGTCCTTCCCTCCACCGCTGGCAGATCTTTTATTTAGCCGTTGCAGCAAGCGGCTCCCTCTCATGAATTATGCAGCCGCGGGCCCCTGTAACAAGCTCCAGGCCGACTCTACACCTTGTGTGTGGCTTAAAATATAGATAAAAGCTGAACAGCCAGCTACAAACATAGCCTTTTTTTTCAAGACAGAAGCAGGCTGGTGAAAAGAGAGTCCACAGCAATTAGGCGAAGCGGTTGTGCTGCAGAGTCGGGCCAGTCGGGATCTGTAGAGGAGAGTCCAGCTGTTGACTGTGTGGAGGCAGAAACAGAGCAGATCAGAATGGAGGAGAGTAGAAAAGAGCACAGCAAAGCCAAACACTGAGCCGAGTTTAAAGCACAACAGAGCCAAGCAGCACAGAGCGATTCTCACCACAGCAACAACAACAGCAGCCGCAAGAGTTTTATCCGTGTTATTAACTGAAGATGAAGGGCTGCGTGTGTCGACTGACATTTTTGTGCTTGTTTCTGCTCTTTGAGCATCCTGCATGAAGGGAGTTCTTTGTGTTACTGAGATGAGCTTGAAGTTGACTCCCTCTGCTGATTTCATAACAAAGCTTACGCAACTTCCAAGAGGAGAACAGTGTGTGCAGTAGCTGGTGTTTGGCTTTTTTTTTTCAGCCAAAGGATGAGAGAATGCACTTGGTTAATTTTATAAAACTTACTTAACAATAGACCAACACTATTATTTGAACATTTTATGATTTTAAATGTTGATGTAAGCTTATCATGAGAAGTAAATGCCATTAATGTTTGGTATCGATATCTTGACCAGATTTTATGTCTTTACGGTTTAAATTCTTTACCTACATTTGCACCAAAAACTGGTTCCTTTCTTCCTTTAATTATTACAAACGATGCCAAATCTTTCTTTTAGCTCCACCCATTCTGTCTCCGTGTACTATTTTACAATAATAAATAACTGTAGCCTTCATTAGCCCACAATACATTTATTAATTGTCCAAAAGTCACAGTCTTTTACACACCGGATGCATTTTTCTCATGCAAATACTCTGCCCAAAAAGTATTTTTCTGCTGATGCATGATCATTTTCACAGAGAATGCAAACATCAAGTAGTGAAAAAGGCAACTCTTCATTTTTGGATCGAGGCTGATTTTTGTGAACGTTCGCACTGCGTAAAAAAACATATCAACCAAGCAACGATGGTTGTGCGTAGCTGACGTCACCTCCGTATCCCACACCAACAACATAAACAACAATGACCAACAAATTTATTTTCTGTGTCTCAGCACCAAGCATTGTTTTTACAAATGACACACAGATTATAGAGACGACGATCTTAGAGATAACACATGGCAGAGTGTCGGTGATCAGCTGGGCTCTGCAAATGGTGAGTAACGTTACCTTATGTAGTTTACTTTAAGATGAGGTGACATTAGCAAACATATGTTAATGTATGGGAGGCTCTGTTAACTTTTCACCTATCTGATCATATGGCTTACACCTGCTTGCTGTCGATGCCTGTGACATGATGTTATCATATTTTTACTCAGTATTTTGTGTTTGATGGCTGATAAGTTCTGCTGTGTTTTAAACAGGGTATTTGTAATGTGAGTCCATTTTCTGTCTTTGGAGTGAGCTGTCAAAAATTTTCAGAAAATTCATCTTTGGTATGAAGAGTTTTGATCTGAACATTTCACATTTTCATGTCGTTTATTCAATACACACCTGGAGTGTTAAAAACCTTTATTATGTACTGATATGACACTGACACTTTATAATAAGTGTGATATACTTGAAACTGCCAGAAAAGTTAATAAATGAGAAGGTAAATAAATGACAAAATCCTTCATAAAATGCTTTAAATCAGCATTTTAAATAATTGAAATAAAACCTGAACATGAAACAGAAACAAATGGAACATCACATAACTGTAACTGCTTCACTGTGTGCTTATAAATTGTTCAAACACTCATAAAATCCTTTCATATACTCTTTGTAATGGTATCCTGATGCTTTGAACAGGAAAATATGTGAATGTCACCGTGAATTCAACAGTGAGTATGATATCATACAACAGTGAGTTATCTATTCATGGCTCCATTAATGAATCATAGCCTCCCTAGACTTTATACTCCAGACATGGCCTCTTTGAATATGTCATAAGCTCTTATTCTTTTTTAATGGGCCAGCAAATCACGGCCCAAAACAAATATATAAACATTAGAGCAAAATAAGATGGGAGGGGCTTACAGACGACAAACGCAGCAAACATGTACGCAGGAGTTGTGGTTGTGCATTGACTTTACTGAAGGCAGAGAACGGTGCAAAAAAAAAAAAGCCCTGTCTTTCTCTCCAAGTTACATTATTTATACTTAAGACCCAGAAGGCTCTTTAAGCGAATCAAAGCTCCTGTTTGCATCACTTTTGCAGGCTGCACCTTTGGGAAACATGACTGCAGAGATGGACCGAAGTGGCTCCCAACAGAGCAAACTTGGGTAAAGGTCAAAGTTATAACAAAACTATCAACACTTTTCGCTGCACAGACACCACGAGTGCAGACAGTATACACTCACCAGCCACTTTATTAGAGACACCTTGCTAGTACAGAGTTGGACCCCCTTTCATCTTTAGAACTGCCTGAACTCTTCGTGGCACAGATTCAACAAGGTGCTGGAAACATTCCTCAGAGATTCTGGTCCATATTGACATGATAGCATCACGTAGTTGTTGCAGATTTGTCAGCTGCACATCCATGATGTGAATCTCCCATTCCACCACATCCTTAAGGTGCTCTATTAGATTGAGATCTGGTGACGGTGGAGGCCGCTGGAGTTCAGTGAACTCATTGTCATGTTCAAGAAACCAGTTTGAGATGATCTGAGCTTTGTGACAC
>JAQLOL010000006.1:23714455-23729357 GCA_029783665.1 Naso thynnoides | reverse complement strand
TATCTAAACAGAAATAAATAAAGAATGAAGAAGACGAGACAAATCACAAATTCTTGAGTTTTCATCAGCAGAAGTGCCTGGACCGATAATTATCCAGTCTTTGTTATCGATAATGCAGCATTGAGAATTCAAGAACACAAAGTGAATATGGTGGTTATCTGCTGAACTCGAACCAAGAACCCTGTGCATGAGGACCTCGTGTCTTGCCACAACACCACCATATATGACACAATGAAGAGCATTGGTTTGTTCTGATGACTACAGCAGTAAGCATTTAAGAAGACAAAAATAATAACAGGGTATTCAGTTGGATTTGAACCATGATCCTTTAGGATGAAAACTCACGATTCTTCCACCAGGCCACAGAGGTCACTGGAAATAAGTGAGTTTTTTGTCTCATAGAAAAGATTTTAGAATAAAAATAAGGATTTAACACTCCTGGGCCTTTTCATGTAGACTAAAGAAAGTTTTTCCCTAAAATGCCAAGCTAGTGTAAATCAAAATTTCAAGCCAGTGTCAAAAACTCAGTTTTTGAGAAAAAAATTGTTTGTGTATGTTATTTAGACAACATAAAGATATGCTATGGACATGTATTGATGACCTTTTCTCCTTTTCTTGCATTACTGTCACCTATTAACTTCCGGCTCAACATTACAAAGTGTGTATTTTGTGTTTATATCAGCACAGAGTACAACGGTTAGGAGACGATGAAATGCCATGTTCTGGGTTCAGATCCTTTCATCATTTTATTGCACATCTTTTATTCAGATTAGAAAAGCAGGAGTTCATACTGGTAAATTGTCTCAGTTTTCATTCATTCATTCATTCATTCAGTTAGTCATTCAGTCATCCATTCACCGAGCAGCTGCGAAAGGTCTTTGAACACAGGAGTTTCTTCGGAAAGAATTAATGAAATTGAAAAATGCTTTTTGGAAGCCGGTCTGATGTTCCAGCTGAGGGTAGTGACTGATGTGTTCGTCCAGGACGGTAACTGTCGACCTCTGGATCAGCTTCCTGCAGGAGCAGGAAAGAAACATATTTAACATACAAGAGTCATCACAGACAAAAAAGACACAGAGGATAAAAATTGGGAGTCATATTGCAAGTCTATGGTGGCTTCATGGTTAAAACTGTTCACCACAAACAGCTGTAAATTACATACTGGGTTCAAAATCCAGCTGTGGCCTTTAAATGCCCACCTTTACCTTGAATTAGAAAAGCAGGAGTTTGTATTGCACTCAATGCAGATTCAACTATTTTACTGTGGTGAAAATAAGTGGAGTACAACTTCTTCAGTCTAGATGGACCCTGAACTACTGCAAGCATTTTTTATTTTGTGCATCAGACAGTGTACAGGTAAGAAACGACAGTCTGAAGCTTCTCTCCACATATTATAAAATTTAAGGTGTTGCATCAACTAAATATGTATAATGTATACAGGAATTAAAATAATAAAATTCAAGTATTTATACTCAACTCTGTGGTGTGGATGCATCAACTTGCATCAGGTGGCTGAGCTCGTCTGCAGATTCCAGCAGCCAGGAAAGATACACTTGAGAGACGAAGGCATAGTTAGCTAGCTAGCAAAAATCAAGTGCAACTGTGTGCTGACTCAAGAGCAAGTGTTATAACCACCAATGCTAGCAATGCTTGTAGTTTTTAAAATGTGAGTAGGATGTAAGGGGAGGAGTTATGTAAGTTTGGCCCTTGTGCTGTGTGGCGCCTTTAGTTTAGGCCTGCCTGAAAAACTTAAAACACTAAAAAGATATGAAACAGTTTAACGGTCTATTTCCAGAAGTCAGATGCTGCTACCAGCACTTGGTCAGTCAGCCTGTCATTTTTCGCATGGTCAAACTTTGTAAACACACGCACACACTTTCGTTGGTCATTGCTTGCCCCGCCCCATACTTTAGCCCCACCCCTTTCATAACTCATCAACTGTTTGTCGTAGACTCTCGTGGGAGGCATCTTCGCAAACAGCAATCTCCATTTCTTCACTTTCTTTCTTTCCAAACATACAGTACATAAAAGGATTTTAGATTCAAACAAACAGTACTTTGCATCTCAACATTTTTTGCTGCTGGTCGCAGCTGCTGTGAATTCACTCTTGTTTATAAATGGGTCGGCATCTAGCTGTGACGTGCTGTAGAATCTGCATGGTGACACGAGGGGGACACTGTAGCTTGATGCTGTTCATATACAGTATCAGTAAACACTGTCGACAGCCGTGAGCTGGCTTTGGGGAGGCCTGGCTGTGGATGTGAACGGATTACTGTTTAATAAGCCCTGGTCTCATGAGAAGGCTAAATTTACTCAATCTGGGTCCTGGACTGAAACATTTTCAGAGCCCCTCCCACAGGATAATAGAATTGAGGCTTTGCTGCTGTTCATATGGTGACCTTAATTTCCAAGCAGAGTCCATTCTGGTGGAAACTTGATCAGACTGAGTGAAGTCAGGAACTTATTTTTCACTCAACAAGGCTGAAATGAGCAGAGCAGATTTACAGGGTCTTGTTTTTGTTGTTAAACGGCTTTGGTGTTTACTTATTTCCTGTTTTCGTCTGTTCACAAAAGGTCAAACCAAGTGTGTGTGCAGAAAGTTGCTCCTTGGATTAGCCATTGCAGCTAATTGCAAAACTTGGAGAAGTTACCAGTTAACCAACTCAGTTGCATATTTTGCCGACCTGCTGTTGCCAGTTTGCTTACTGCCATGGCAGGAATGTGCTTCTCAGCCTGCACAGAGGTGAGATGAATTAGGCCTCACTTACTCATTACATCTAGTAGATTAGATAAGATTCAAGATTATTTTGTTACAAAAGATTGTTTAGTAAATGACAGTTGTAGTGCCCTTATGCTACTGCTAAACCATAAAGTCACTTGAATGCATAAAAAATGAATAAGTTCTTAAAATTATATATATATATATATATATATATCACATTTGGGTACTAAGGATTGGTTGTCGGAGGAAGAGGCTTAGCACTGAAGCACTCTGTTGTTGAGTAAAGCCAGACCCTACCGGCATATTTTTCTATTGCAGATTTATCTGTATCGGTGTATATGTTCTCCAATTTATGCCAGTATTAAAATTGTTTTTTAAGGCCAGTAAAACTGCTTGAACTAGTGATTTAAAATAGTATAATTGCATAGTTTGTCCAGTAGAGGGCAGTCCCTTATTTAATTACTACTAAGTGACATGTTAACTGTTCAGTGCATTGATGTTTGGGATAAAGTCTTTTAAATTGTAAGATATCGATGCCTCCAATACATATCTTTGTCATGAGTATTTTAGTCGATAAACTGGATATCGGAACTTTCTTGCTCCGTAATTGTAGTGTAGGCATTGGCCCCAAAAATCCCATTAGGGCAGATCTGGACCACCTGGGATTGGTTAGTGAAGAAGCGTAATATTGACTGAAAGGCGTCTCCCTGTCACTTTCATTGAACGTGCAAAACTGCTCGTACGCGGGCGGTTATCTAGCGACCTACTGAACACTATGGTTTTGTCTTACATTGACATTTTAGATGATTTGGCTACATTCCCCAAAAAAGTGCAGTTTTCCTTTAATATGTTAAGTTTCACAGAGTTCCACTTTCCAACAGGCAATTGCAATAACCAATCAGCTTGTCTGACATGCAGTACATATGGGAGGTGTAAGCATCGCCTTCATTTCCGGCCATTATCTCTTTTTCTCATTCCTCTTTTAATAGTTTCTAACCTATAAACTCTTGTCAAGAGTTTCTAAACTCTGTCAATCTTTATTGACCTTTTGTGGTTTCAATAATCCCTTTGAAGAAAAAAGTGCCCAAATACATACTGATGACTTTACTGTTGCAGTCTGGCCACTGCACTCAGGAGCCAGAGGCATTTTAAGGGAGAAGTGTGGTTTGTTGCACATTTAACCTTATGTTAAGTACTTTTCTGATCATATACGATGTTCCACATCTCTTTTTATGATGAGAGGTACAGTGCGCTGAGTTTTGTATCAAAACATCAGCGGACACCATTGACCAACTGGCGTGTTTGTCGTCTTTGCAAACAAGCTTTTTACGTTTTTTTTTTTTTTTTGAAGGATTCTGGGAATGCCCCTTTGAATCCATTGTGGAAGCTGGTGGTGACGTCAGCAATGAGCTCCAGCTCTCAGCACTGCACCATTTGTCGTAAAAATGATGTATAACACTGTATATGATAAAAAAAATTTCTTAGAATAATCCTTAAAGGAGAAGTTTGTTTTTTGCACGTTAAGCCTCATAAGAAGGATATTTACAATCATATTCAATGTTCTACAGCATCATTATGACATTACTGCTAGCTGAAAACAACAGTAAAGTAGTTTTGTTTTGATAAATGCTACAGATGCCAGACACCCAAGTGGATTTTCCAGTGTTGCAGTAAAGCTTTGAGCCGCCACTGGTCAGGGGTCAGCGTTCCTCCCACCTGCTGTCACCTTATCAACGCCCGATTCAACTGTCTGTCTGTCTGTCTGTCTGCAGGGATCATCTTGCAGGCCTTGAAATTTCAAATCTCAATGGCCATCCCAGACAACTTAAGATGATGATTTATATGACAATCTTACAACCTGTTTTTTAACATACCAACGCCCCTTCCTCCGGTTCCTCTTCAGTTAGCAGCTTTGTTGTCATTCTCCAAGACTTGATTGAATGAGGAAATGTAGACGGCATTGCTGTCAACAGTTCAATTTGTCTGTCAGTTTAACTTTCAGCGGGAAGTTACTTCTGTGTTACAACTTCTTCCTCATTCACAACCAGCAACAACTGTTAAATGATACAAGAATTTAAAATAAAAACAAAAACAAGTTAGAGGTAGAGTCAGTAGCATTTTAATCTGCTGAATCATCACTTATGGGCCTCTATACACATGTGGTGGTGAGTGTGTCTGCAGAACCCCACCTTTTGCCTGTATTTTGATGTAATGTTTTTTACTCCGGATGCTTCTGGGTGGGGAGTGGATGTATTACCCCCAGAAAGCAACAGCGCACACATGAGGTTGGGAGTGGATTAAACATAGCAGCTGGATGCCATTCAGCCTGGAGAAAATGGTGGATGCAGACACAGCGATGAAGAAAAGGAATTATAGCCCTAGTGAGCCAAAACAGCAGTAAAGTTCGTTCCAGAATGAGAGTGAGTCTCAGTTTGGCTTTCGAGCACTGAAGGAGAGGCTGGGGATGAAGAGTGAAGCTGAGTCTGCGCCAAACACCAGCGGTCAGCTTGTGGTAGTTTGCTAAATTATTAACTGTAAAACAAATGTAATATTCCTATGTAGCTTGCTGTGTAGGTACAACAAGTATAAGTACACGTTATGATATCTTTGGAGGTGATGAGCCAGGAGAAGGGGGCCTATTTTGTGTTTACAAGCTGTGACGAAAAATGCTGCCGACTCTGCCTTCAAGAAGAAGATCTCAAGGGGCAGATACCAGTGTCACTACCACAACACTTATCAGCTTAGACTCGTTTGTTCCACTGCGGATAATAATGCAGCTAAACAGGACAACACAACAAAGACCAACACTACAAACTGCATCAAACTAATCTAAGTCTCGACTACGTGACTGATCAGTTTAAAAAATAATCAAGTTAAGACTTTTCTCTTAAGCTTTCACTGAGAATTCTCACAAAACTTCTCCCTGTATGTACTGTCTGTTTTCCAATTTAATGTCCATCTTTTTGTAAGTATTTCTTTTTTCTTTAATGTTTAATTTTAACTGAATTGGCATAAGTACCTATCATCTATGTGTTTATTTTTATTTTATTTTCTGTTGAGCACACACACACAAAAATAATAATAATAATTTGATACAAAAACCATAGTCTATCATATTAAGCATGTGCAAGGCAGACAAGAAACCCAGAGGGGCTTTCGAAGTGTTTCCTTTAGTCAAAACATGTAATTACAGCTTAATATAATGTAAATCAAAGAGAGAGAGAAAATTGAAGAAACAGAACAAAATGGACACATCAGTAAGGTAAAGAAGAATATCATTTATTTTACAGTGATTTTGAATTTTGTTTCTCAGTGAAATTATATTTCTTACCATGTATATGTTTGTTTCTTTGTAGATATGAGTTCTCCTTGTTGTGTGTCTAATGCAGTGACTCTCAAAGTCTCTATAAGGAACTTTTACCTGATTATTAAGCAGTCTAAATTAAATACTGATGCCTCAGATCTTACCTACGTCTGCAAATGAGACCATCTGCAAGGAGACTGTACATTACACATTACATGTCTGTGCCCAATCCGCTTAGTCAGCAGAAACACTGTGAAACACTTTATTTCACACATGCTGGAAGAGACGGTTTCATCAATCTGCTGTTCCCCTTTTCCAGTTTTCTTCAGAAGATTTCATATTTCGTGTTATGGGCTGAACTGATATTGTGCAAATAAGTGACGTATTTCTTTCACACTCTTCCAAAACAAATGGTCTCGCTAGACAAGCTCTTTACAACAAGAAGCAGTGCCACTTTTGTCCACATGCTGCACTACAATCAACTCAAAATGAAAGTTCGTTGAATGGTGTTTAAGGCGATGTGCAGTGTAAATCAACTAAATTCAATGCATACACACGCGGTGTGATTGTTCGAGCAGAAGGAGATGAGTTATGAAGCGCTTGTGACATACACGAGCAGTTCAACTCTGAGTGATTCTGCAGAAAGTTTTGAGTTAAGTAAGTCTTGTGAAATTTCTGTTCTAGATAATCCAAATGTGAAAGTCAGCCACTTCCTGCTTTTAGAAAATTTACATAAACATGTCTCTTTCATGTCCCTTTATACGTGCCCTATTTGACTGTTAAATTTGCTCAATGTTTTGCAGAGATAGCTGCTGAGTTTAATTTGATGCGGCTACCATCTGCCTGATCAAGCCCAGTGCTGCAGCAGAAAGTCTAATAAAGTCATTTTTATGTGTGTGTGATGTATTTCTTTATTTACCAAAGACTAGGATTGTAGAGTAGAGTCTGTAACTGACACTTCACTGTAGAGCCCGACCGATATGGGATTTGTGGGCCCGATGCCAATACCAATATTAGAGAGGAAAAAATTGGGATATCCTGTGGTATGATTATCAAATACGTGTGACAAAGATATGTCATGGAGGCAGGATATCTAAAAAAAAATTTATTCCAAACATCAGTGCACTGAACAGTAAACACTTTACTTATGGGCAGTCCTCTCCTGGACAAACTACATGACTACACCATCTTAAATTACTGGTCCAAGCATTTTTTCTGGCCATCAAAAAACAGTTATCATTGGAGAATTGGCGAATTGGCGCCAATACCTTCATATCTGTAATAGGCCAATACCGGCCGATAATGATTTTTACTCCACACTGGCATGTTAATAATGTGTTGCAATGTCTTCTCCTTTCTCTCTCACTCTCAGGACTCAGAGTTTGTGTGTCTGGAATTTGATGAGGCTAAAGTCAACCTGGTGCTGAAGAAGATGGCTGACATCCAGGAGAGCATTGAAAGCACCGTTCACAGCACCTAAAGCTTTTTACCTCAAAAAAACTGAGAAACAATGAGGTGTTATTTTCACAAAGACATCTGACCAACCGGCTCCGATTATCTCTTCATGTGTGTCCTGTTGTGTCTGTTGAATCTCGTTCGACGGCGTCACAGAAGTGAGGGGTTGACCAGATTTGCCTTTGCCTGGCTTTGCGCCTTCCTGCAGACTCATTGGAAATACTGTATAAAACATATGATCCCCCTGTGTGTTAATGTTTAGAAATGGTCACGAGTCTTATTTTTGTTTTACTGTTGTGTTTGTAATATTGAGGTGATCCTCCTGCAGTCTGTTTCTGACAGGATGACGAGTTCATTGAAAAAAGGATGAAAAATGATAATGAGTCTTTGCATAAAAGTAGTTTAAACCAACCAGGGATTATGCTATGAAGCAGAAACAGGAAAAAAAAGTATGTAATAGAAATTTTATAACTAGGATGCTTTGACATTAAATCTATAGGAGTATCCAGGCTGAGCGGTTATACATATAGTCAATGCAGAAACAAGCAGATGCAGAAACATGGAGTCGAAAATGCTTCATGGTTCCATTTGGTAAAAAACAAACATTCCAGCTTTAAATCTCTCGCAAGTTAGATATGATGGACCTTAATGCTCCCTGCTTACTTCACACCATGGGTGTGTTCCGAATCACATACTTTTGCTTTTTACTTGTAGTATGTACTGCAGCTGCTCTCACAAATTACATACTGTTGCATAAAGTATGCATACAATTAGGACATACTGCTCTGTCATGATAATGCGCCTTGAACTTCGATTCTGATGCTCCAAGATCAGTCACAGCCTTAGCACAAAATTTTGGCGCACTAAGGAAAGCTGTGTGATTCTAGGGTTATATTCCTTCAAATTTAAGTTAACACTTGCACTCATTCATTCACTTGGCTTTGTGCAGCAATAGTATATAATTATATCAACTGTTCTCAGGAGTCACAAGACTTATGTTGCACTTACACTTAAATGTGCTGTCATCTGTCATTGCAGCGCCTGTCATTCTGTCAAATCAGCCGACAAATGTTTGCACTCTCTTGACTTTGTTTATATTGGTGTGACATGCTGTGATGTATGTGATGAATTTACTGCTGCGCAGAGGATTGTGGGTCAGAATGGCCGGAAAAGCATGCTGACTTGCGTACTTCAAAATCCAACTGGATGTAGTAGAACATCCTGGTACTTCTGGCATACTGCATTTCACATACTACATATTGGGGCATAATTACCCTGCATTCCAATACCCACATACCATACTATTTTGTATGCCTCAAAAAGATTTAGTATGTCCCAATACATAGTATGTGAAATGCAGTATGCCAGAAGTACCAGGATGATACAATGACGAGCACTGAAATGACACATGACAGGGCATTGAAGTGGAAGAACTCCTGCATTCAGTTAATTTAAAACTATAGCCTTGCTGCACAAAGTCACATGGATAAATTTTAACTTTCATATTTGCATTCCTTTCCTTTGTACTCCCAAAGTTCATGCTAAGGCTCCAACTAATAGAAGAGTATCAGGGTCAAAGATAAAGGCACACGGTCATGACAGAGCAGTATGTCCCAGTTGTATGCATACTGCATGCAGCAGTATGTACTACAAGTAAAAAGCAAACATGCAATTTGAAAGAACTCCCAATCGTTTTCTGGTATACTAAATAGTATGACAGTAAGGATATTGGAATACCTCCTATGTCTACAGTGAAGCAAGAAAAGATGGCAGAGTATGCTAACATTAGCATAAAATGTTAATGTTAGCATGCTCACATGGAAAATCTTCTATTCATTGTAACACTTCTTGAATGCTAACGCAGTAACAATACTATTGCTAACAGTATGCAAACATTCTAAACCTTAGCAGCTCCTAAAACAACACATACACGCCATGATATTATCATGAGTGTAAGCAAGGTAGCATATTTGCATTAGAGCACAGCTTCACGGCTCATGAAGGTCCAGTCTAGACTGATAAAAGCTAGCGTGCTATAGGCTAAATCAGACACTTTTAGCCGTTAAAAAAAAAGAGGTCATTGTCCTACTCCTGTGAGACAGTGTTGTCATCATCCAGTCATTAGCCCAGCAGGTGTCGGGTAGATACACAGATCACATGTGGTTAAAGCCTGCAGGATATAACTGTTATTTGCCAATGGCTGAGTGAGTTTTTCCATTTTAAATAAAAGGAAAACAAGCAGGTAGAGCTGAAGTTTAACAGATTAACTCACAAACTCTGTACACAAGGTTCAGGTGAAAGGTTGCATTTTCTTCTTGTTGAATTTATGCTCAGATAATGTAAGAAACTGATTAAACTGTATAAATAAAATGTCTGGCACTGATTTGTGCCAAAAGCAGGGTTGTGACCGAGTCCAAACTAAAAATGAAAAAGGTGGCTATTATTTTTTATTCATATTTTTTGTTTTTTTGTTCTCTGTTGTGTCCTTAGTACTGAAACAACCAAGACTCTTCATTGTTTGGCTGGCATGCATGCGACAATGACTGCTTGGTGTCATTTGTGGCATTCATTTGTACAAACATGTCAGAACTTGTAGGGTGACTGTGGGTGGTGCACAGAGTTTACTTTGGCCACCTTTTGTCTTTTGTTTGCTGAAGTAAAGTAAAAGAAAATATGGAACACTGCTCATTGAAAATAAGTAGTTTTCCACTGTGGTAGCATGTTATTTTTAGTTTAATAAGAACGTGTCTAAGATTTCATTCACACTGTAAGATACTTATTTTTGTGAATGTGATTAAATCTGAGCAGTGAGGCTCCTAAAGGAAATTATATCAGATTCATCTGCAGTATCTAATTATTACAGTAATCTAACACTTCAGCCTCATTTATCTTTTTAAGGTTCAGTGTGAGGAAGAATCAGAGAGTCAAATGCTGAGATTGGTGGAAGCCTGCGAGGTCAGAAGTCAAACATCCACCTGTTACATCGACCGTAGCTCTTTGGCTTTAATTACATCTGTCTGGCTGCTCCCCAGCAAAGGCCTTAACCATCTAAAAATGTGTCATTTGTTACATCATGTTACAATCAAGACTGTCAGTAAGTTTGAATGTCTGACATTTTGGTGCAGAGCAATAAACGTAAATCATAGTCAGACCGACATGAGGTTTGGTTTGCATGAACTTGATTTTTTTCCTCTCAATCAGACATGCATAAGGTACACTGCTTTCATATGCCTGCCTTCTCTGACTCAGTGTACTTTTTTTTCTAGCCATGCTTGCCACAGACACTCATTTATCGACCAATGAGCCAGGACTTGAAGAGGAGAAAAAAGAGAAGAGAAGAGAAAAAAAAAAAATACAATCATCGGCCACTTTATTAGGTACACCTTGCCAGTACCAGGTTAGACCCCCTTTTGCCTTCAGAGCTGCCTTTATGCTTCATGACATAGATTCAACAAGGTGCTGGAAACATTCCTCAGAGATTCTGGTCCATGTTAACATGATAGCATCATGCATTTGCTGCAGATTTGTCCGCTGCACATCCATGATGCCAATCTCCCGTCCCACCACATCTCAAAGGTGCTCTACTGGATTGAGATCCACTGACCGTGGAGGCCACTGGAGTACAATGAACTCATTGTCATGTTCAAGAAACCAGTTTGGGATGATATGAGCTTTGTGACATGGCGCGGTACCCTGCTGAAAGTAGTTCAGCAACAATACTCAGGCTGTGGTATTTAAACGATGCTCAGTTGATACTAAGGAGCCCAAAGTGTGCCAAGAAAATATCCCCCACACCATTACATCACCACCACCAGCCTGAACCATTGATACAAGGCAGGATGGATCCATACTTTCATGTTGTTTACTCCAATTTCTGTCCCTACCATCTGAATGTCACAGCAGAAATCGAGACTCATCAGACCAGGCAACGTTTTTCAATCTTCTATTGTCCAATTTTGGTGAGCCCGTGTGAATTGTAGCCTCAGTTTCCTGTTCTTAGCTGACAGGAGTGGCACCCGGTGTGGTCTTCTGCTGCTGTAGCCCGTCTGCTTCAAGGTTCGGCATGTTATGTGTTCAGAGATGGTCTTCTGCATACCTTGGTTGTAACGAGTGGTTATTTGAGTCACTGTTGCCTTTCTATCATCTCAAACCAGCGTGGCCATTCTCCTCTCACTTAATATTTTCTCTTTTTCAGACCATTCTCTGCAAACCCTAGAGATGGTTGTGCATAAAGATCCCAGTAGATCAGCAGTTCCTAAAATACTTAGACCAGCCTGTCTGGCACCAACAACCACGCCACGTTCAGAGTCGCTTAAATCACCTTTCTTACCCATTCTGATGCTCGGTTTGAACTTCAGCAGGTCTTTAGAAAAAATAAATTAAAAAAATCTGCATTTACATGAATAACTGAGAGTACTGTAGTATGTATGGCAGGCTGATAGTCAGAAGTGTGACTTTGTAATGACATAGGCCTATCATCAGAGCCGCTAAAGTTATTTACTTACTGTTACTGCTAAGCCCTAATAAGCAGCCACAAATATAAAGAAATTCAGCTGTAGTTTGACTAAAATTATTCTATAAACGCTCAATTTTGCCTCAATAGACTGTTGTCATGTTCAACTTGCTTTTGGTGCACTGTTGAGTGTTTAATCAGAGTTTGGTAGTGGCTACTGCAGAATGTTTTGACTTGTGCAGCATTAGCATTAGCGTAGTCACCACAGGCTTTGTGGTTTGTGGTTTGCCAGTTTGCACAGCTGGAAGGAAGGTTACGGCTTCAAAAATTTGGGGTTTTCAGGGGTGCCAGCACGCTGTTGTCATTTGAAAGGAAGGCCAAACTGCAACAAAAGTGTTTGTTTGAAGCAGCAACTTGCGTCGTCTAAGCAGCATTCCTCTTAGCTTAGCTAGTTTGGTTTCTGATAAATCCATAGAAAAATATCTCTCTTTGACTGCTGCAGGCACAAGTTTTTTTCTCCAGCCACATGGACATCTCTGCTGTTTCACTGAAAGCTGTTGCTTGCAGTTTTAAATTTTAAATTAAGTCAGCTGGAAAACAATGACCCACAACAGGTGAAATTCGCCAATAACTGCAGAGTTTAATTTTGATTTTTAGTGGTTGCAGCAACACAGGTAACTGTTTCATGTTTAATCAGTCAACAACCTCTGCTTCATTAAGGTTTCAGTGCTAAATGCCCAACACATCACATTCTAAAACTGCAAAATAAATCCTGTGGTATTCGAAGACTCAAATCATTTTTACCATTATACACAGCACCCAGTTTCTGCTTGATTTATTTCCCAATGCGTCTGCAAATGCATTTGAGTTCAAGCCAAGCAAATGGAAGGAAAAGGTAAAGCTAGCATACAACAGAGACAAATAGTGCTTCAAGATGCTTTTAAATATTTGTACTCTGGTTTTACAAAGTAAAGAAGTAAACTGCAGAAGTACAATCGGAATAAGGAAAAAAAAATGTGCACATACTTTATGTATTCAGTCACATCCAAACTAAGAAGTGAGAAGTGTGCAATGGGTTTATTGTACTGTGTCAAACCAATTCACAAGTCACACTGTGTTCTTTTTTTTCCATGTATCCTGACTGCATGTGCAGCTGCTCTCGTCTGGCCTCGACGCTTCACAGAGGCCGATTTTCGATTCACTGTGATCAGTCTTTAGCTCGGTAATCAACGCCTGGAGTTTCCATTCGCTGCTCGCCTCCTTCAGATGGATAAATAATGCACAGCTCAGCAATTAAAACACACTGATCTGATGCTGTGTCACTAATTTATTGATCACCCCTCAGCGCTTCGAGATGACAGGGTTAAATGTCAATCAGATGATCTGAGTCACACTTCAGTTGGAGTTATTCATTCCTCTGACTACAATTTCCCCTGTAATGGGTCTATGTATTATTAACTGTTATGCTAAGTTTTGTTGGGTTGCTTTGCGGAGATGCTGAGGCCAATCTCGATTAGCAAGTGCCTTGGAGGAGACTTAAAAGTGAATAAGGAAGCGTGAATGTTTGATGTTGGCAGCTGCCATGACTCTGTCGTCACCCGAACAAAGTCTCATGAGGACGATTTCCCGCTGCCTGTTGTCCTCTTCTCACGGGTTGAAGTTTACTGTTGATTGAGTTCGTCCTTTGATGTCCAACTTTCGCCTGTACTTGTTTTAATTTCAGTTTAAATTTAAAGAAAAATTTCACCCAAAAATACAAAGTAAAAATGCACTTGAACAGGTAAGAAAGTGAAAAAAAAATTTGAAATGCTCCTCAACTGGGGAAAAACATTTGCGAATTACAGGCGTTCTCATTTAAATTTCCATCATCAGTGAGCTCGGCCTACAGATATGCATCTACAGCTGTCCAGATTTCAGTTGGAAAACATCAGGAACTTGGATGTCTTCATGATCATTGTGACTCAGCTGAAGTTTGAGATGTAGGATGGAAGCGAGAAGTTCTTCTGAAAGCTGTTTTTTAAACTTCGTAGTGTTTTGTCATCATATAATTTGCACATTATGGAAAATCTTAACAAGCATCTCCTGGCACTGGTAAAAATGCATCCACCATCATCAACTTCCTTTGTTAGTGAAGATGCATGTGAGTATCACTGTCTACCATCAGGTTTTATCTTACCACACAGTTTAGGAAATGTAGTACCTTGAACAGCAACAAAAAAAAAATCCCAACACTTCACAAATGTGTTTGTAGGAGACAGCAGTGATTTTTTTCCTGTCAGCGTTGTTGGTGAGGAAACAAGATGGATCTTTCCACTGAGCTCTGCTCTGCTTCTCTGCCTCAGAATTGGAAACGACAGTCAGACTCAAACAGTGACTGACTGATTTGTCTTTTATGGTTTTCACTCTGCAGCGTTCTTCCTCTGCACTTCTTGTTTCACTCCTCGCTCATGCTGTCCTTCTCCTCCTCCAGTTCACCCAGCTTTTCTTTCATCCTCTCCTCTTTTCTTTTAAGCATCTTTTTCTGTCACTGTGTATGAATCTCTGTGTTCACATCCAGAATTTGAAGAAGACTTAAAGAAATAAAGAGAGAAAGAAAATCTTTTTTTTTAAATTTATTATTTATTTACTGATTTGTCTGCTTTAACATTTATGTTGTGCTCAGAAGAAATAATTTCAAAAATTAAATTATAAAAGATGATGAGGAGTCAATGAGCACAGATGTGGAGCTTCACCAGAGGGACCTCAGGGACCCTGTCATTCCGCCGTCTGTGGCTGTGATGGGGGGGCCTGGATGTGCAGCACGCCAGCGGGGCCCAGCAGACAGACCTGATCAGCAGGCAGCGTCCACCCTGTCGGCCCACAGCAAGGCCTGCTGGGACACGAGACGAAAACAGGCATGTGGTGTGTGTGTGTGTGTGTGTGTGTGTGTGTGTGTGTGTTTTTGTGTGTGAGTGTTTTGGCACACATG
>JAQLOL010000006.1:23671285-23682681 GCA_029783665.1 Naso thynnoides | reverse complement strand
TTGCTGATAACCAGATGTCGCTGAATGGTGTTAAAAGCAGAACTGAAATCAATGAAATTCACCCTGGCAAAGTGTCCGGGAGTGTCCAGATGTTGGAGAAGGGGATGGAGGAGACTGGTGTGGGTCCAAGTGTGGGCTGACAGCTGGGAGAATGGCATTCAGTTCCAGTTTCTCCAGGCACTTTGCTATAAATGCGTGCTGAAAAACACACAGCCAACCTTACTGTACCTACGTCCCAACAGACATGTCTCATGAGTGGACAGAACAGTCACATGTGTAGTGAAAAAGCAACAAAACACTCGCTGTCACACTTCACCGGACACAGCAGATAATGGCAGATCTCTCTGTTCAGTCTGTCCCAATGGGACGGCCCAAACTGCATTTCAGAACATTCAAGTGTCCAGTTTGGTACAGCATGTACTTGTTCTATATTTTGAACACATGAGTGCTTTACAGTATTCATAATGCACACACATTGCTGACATACAGAGGTTAATGTTATGCAGATACAACTGAAGATCAACAGTTTTTATTTGCTGTTTCTTTTATAAATGTTTTATTTATTTACTCGTTTATTTTACTGCACACTAAACAAAATTCTGTTCCTCTCTTTTGTATTGGGCTCAGGTTTCATGAAGAAATATCAAAACTTGGGCAATTAGCTTTACTCATAACCAAGTGGATTGGTAAATATATTGTTGTTGTTTTTAACCTTTTTTTGAGAGGGAGGGGGTTGCTTAGGTTGCACTGCGCTCACTTCAAACCCCTGAACAGCGACGTTAACTTTCAGCCGCAGTAAAAAACATGAACAAAATCCCATCAAAGCTGGAGGTAAGATGTTTTTACTCCCCCACCACTCAGGACGAGATCACTCCATTAATGGACCTCCCTGCCTCTTTTTCTCTCTCTCCCACCCCCACGAACACTCTTACAGTACTCTTCCACCTTGTGAATTATGAATGGAGGGGCCCCTTGTTTTTCTGCTGCTGGCTGGCCCAGTGTCCACTCAGTGCACTCTACTGTACATGAACACATCACATTTAAACACAGAGCAAAATGGGCTGGAGTAAGGTATCAGATCAAATCGATGGCGTTAAAGTTTGGCGAGAGACACGCTGTGCAACTTTCAAAATCGTTTTGGTCGCCGTTTTGCCAAAAAAGGCGGAAGCCAAAATCATCCTGGATGTTTGCAGAGAAGAGACAAAAGCCGTATCCATAGAATCACACTGTGGATTCTTTACAAACGCCAGGAGTGGGTTTCACCCGCTGATCTTTACAAAGCCTGGCCCTTACTGCTGAGTCAGCCTTTGTTAAGACTAGACTAAGTCTGTGTCTATGTCTCAAGAATAGAGTTACGTCAGCTGCACCAAAAAAACTTAAGTCTAGTCTTAACCACAACCGTCGCGATGATGCAACGTGTGTTGCTAGGATACATTGTTGACAATCTTCCACTGGCTTGCTCATAATTCCTACTTTGCAGCAACATTATGGAGAATCAAAGGAAAAGAACACACACTACGAGTCCGCTGACAGCTCTTCATTAAGTTAGACAGATCACTCTTAAAGAATCGAAACCTCTCAGTCAGCTCCTTGTTGTTGTATAAGTCCAATGGATTTCTTCGGTCCCCACTAAGTCTCTCTTGTTTAAAGGCTGCTCGTTATAAAGACAAAATATATGAATGTTCTCAGTGTTACAAGGTGTATTTGTTACTGCAATTATGAAAATGACCTGGAAGAGAGAGTCAAGGTGAAGTATTAAAATATTACCAAAACCGCTCGTTGCAAACATCCGTCACAGGTTACAGATCCATTTTGCTCTTTTTTGACATATTGTATGAACTCACACACACACACACACACACACACACACACACAAAGAGCTTTTCTGTTCAGAGGAGGATCAATACAGAGATGTTGTGTAACAAATTCACTTTTAATTTAAGACCCAAATAATACAGTTTGATGAACCAGTGTGGCAAACCTGAGGTCATTTTTCATCGTCTGACTTTCTGAGCAGACGTCGTTTGTCGTTTTCATTGTTCTCCTTTAAACGAATTAGAGGAGAAGTTCTTTTTTCTTTCTTTGTTTTTTTTGACATTAAACCTTTGTATAAGAATATTTACAATCAAAGCAGCCCTTTCAGCTGCTTCACAAAACAGGGGTTATATATTTAGCTTTGTGTTTTAGTGTCGCTACATGAGAGGACACTACTGAACATTTGGCGAGTTTCACAACCTTCAAAATGAGCATTTATTGTAATTTTTGCCAAATTGTCTGAGTGCACATGCTCCTCTGTTGTTTTCAACTAGCAGTGATGTCAGCAATGAGCTCCTGCTCTAAGGACTCATAATAATGCTGAACATCGTATATGACCGTAAATATCCTTATTAACCTTATTAACAAGCTCCCACAACCAATTTAGATCAGATTAGATTAGATTAGATTAGATTAGATCTACTTTATTGTCAGCAGTCTCTTAAAGTTGTCTTGCATCCCAAGATACTTTGTTTTTCCTATAACAAAAAGGCATTTAAAACCAACAGTAGAACAATGACAACATAAAATATCCCTCATATAAATACATAAATACAACAGGACACATTCTACAATAAAGGTGACATAAAGCCCGAGTGGCGGCAGTGCATCACTAAGATTCCTTCTTTAACATTGACGCCAAGAACCCAAACTCATTCAACAGTTGAAATACAAAAATGTCATGATCACGACGGTCAGAATGATCAGAATGTGCCTTTAACGGTAGCTTAACAAATTTGACTGACAAATCTTCCAAACAGCCAGACAGTCCGACAGCAGGCTGACAGATAGACGGACAGTTTCATGGCGTCTCATTGGCCACAAGATGACGTTTCATCATAAGTGTCACCCTTTGATGTGGCCTCGGCAGCGCTTATGATGAGCCGCAGCCATAATTAGCCTGATCAGAAGAACTTTCAGAGTGTTTAGATTAGCTTAATTAGCCATGGTGTGCCTTGCCTTTGTGTGAGCAAGCACACACACACACACACACACACACATATACATATAGTGATATACATGCACACTCGGTCCTTGTAGACCCGGCCTCAAGCTATTGCGCTAACGAGCCTGAGAATTCACGACAAGCCGCTGGTTTTAAAAGTTAAATGCCACTGTGTAAATATATTTCCAGAGGATATCCAGGGAATAATCAACTTTTAATTTGACTGCTAATTTAGTTAGTCGCCACAGCGCTCCTCTGCCTCCCTGAAGAGATTTGATAGAAGAGAAGAGTGAAAGCGAGCTGAAACCCTACAAGGAAATTGCTGGAAAAAATCACTATCAGAGGTTTCTTAGATTTTCTGTCCTGGGGATATCTGTACATTTGTGGAATTACAATAAGGGGGGAAAATCAGAAAAAGATGGGTGGAAAGCGATGAGAGAGGGAAGATTTTGAAGAGTTTTGCCTGCAGAAGTGAGTCTCCCTCCCTTGTTAACTACAGCAGAGTTGATGCAATCGCATATTAAGTCAGTCAATGGACTTTATCAATGCCAGGATCCATTAATAGACAACAGCCAGCAGCAGAGAGTGCAATGTGAAAAAAGCTTCTCACATAGATTTTGTGAGTTGATGTGCCTGTGCTTTTTTTTAAAAAAAAATCATTTCAAGAATGAGAAACAAGAAAAAAAAATGTTCCTGAGTAACAGAATTATTTTTGTTTATATTAAAAGATTAAAACAAAGCTGAATTCAACCTTGTTCACTTAACAAACTAATTTCCTTCATTAATATCTTTTAATGCACAGTGTTTACTTGTCAAGAAGCACCACTGTCTTTATTTTATATCTTCTTTATTTTGTACGCCGGATGCTGCACTGGAGTATGTTAAACTTAACTAGATCTGGAATTTGTTTAACATTTTCTTAACTGAGGCACTAAAAACCTGAAGTGAATTAAATTACAAACTAGACCATTAAAGGGATAGTTGAGTATTTTTGAAGTGGGGTTGTATGAGGTTCTAATGCAAAGTCAGTCTCTGACCTCCTGCAGATGGAGATCAGCAGCGTCACTTTTGGGAGAAGGGAGGAGAAATCGCTGCAGCTGAAGTCAGCATTGTACTGTTACAGACAGGGTCAGCAGAAAAATGGTTTTTAGCCATGTATATAACTGCTCATCCGTTCAGTTGTACGTGAAATTTAGTATTATTTCCCACTTTAGTTTGCTGCCAGACAGACATTTATTTTCGCCTCCATCTGAGCCAAACTGCAGATTTACCAAGTCATGCGGTGCACGGCAGGTGCCGGCACAAGTGGGAGGAGTCATAAATGGAGGAACTATTTTGTACTAAGGAACAAAAATACTCAACTATTTGACCTTTGACAAACAGAAGGTGAAATGCACAAGTTGCATTACATGGTGAAGAAGCTTTGTAAGAGGGAAATACACCTTTTTACCTTGATTTTAAATCCATATTACACGCTGATAACACACCTGGTACAGGCTTTAAATAACTACACATTAAAACCAAGACCTAGTTTACCGAATATTAAGAAAATTAAAAGGTGTATCGAAACTGATCAAAACATTACAATGATCCGAAGCACTGGATTTTTGAAAACACTGTTAAGTAATACACATACCCTTTTAAGGAATGCTTGCTCTGTTGTGGGACGTGTTACAAATTGCACCTTTAAATAATCTTTAAATTAACCTGAGCATGATCAGCAGACTCCTCCCACTCTCTGTGATCTCATGTTGTTCTGATTAATAGCTGCTTTAATGGGATTAATGATAGCACTGATGTAATTCGGAAATGCAATTAGCATAAACCGAGCTGTGTTTGGGTTACTCGAGGCTCCTGGATGGTGGCTACTTGCTTAGGAATGCAGAAATCAAAGACGGTGGGTGAACGAGGGTGCGTGCGGGTGTGTGTGTATGTGTGTATGTGTGTGAGAGTGAGAGAGAGAGAGAAGGCGTTGGCCTTTCTCACTGTGTGTTCAGCTCCTCAGAGGAATCCGGTGGGAAGGAGAGCAGAGCATTGCAGGAGAGATGATGGAGGGAGGGATGCAGAGATGAAGGTGAGGTTGAAGAACCAAACGCTGCAAAAAATTTGTGTGAAAGGTGCAGATTCTGAAGTCAAACCAAAGTTGTGTTGTTGGGCTTCATAAATATGTGGGACTTGATATTACCTGTTCATATATTTTTCAGACAAAAGTGAAGGACTTTTATTTACAGTTTTTATTTTTATGAACTGCATTTTAGTTTCCACAATATTATATGTGGATGTAATGACGTCAGTGTTGTCTTTTCATTGGCTTGTCTTTGTCGCAAAAAAAAAAAGTTGTTTACAAACATATTTTGAGTGACTTTCAACAAACAAAATTAACACCATACCAGACCTGCTAATTTTTGTTTGGATTTTGATAGATTTCTGGTTGACAAGCTCAACATTTACAGACATCCACAATCTGTAATGAGGAGTCATAAGTGGACAATTCACCTTAAGGGGCCATTGAGAAAAAAGTTTGGAAGCAAATGTTTCGGAGAAACAGTAAGAAGACATCACAGCTGAACATCATAGAGATCTGACATTTTTTACAGCATCTCCCGCCCAGCCTGCGGTGAAGAGGCCAGGGGCTTCATTAGAGAAATCTGGAGGCCGACCCTATCAGCCTGGGGGCACACAGGAGGGGGGCGGGGGTCTATACCAAACGGAACGCCCGTCTCTCCACTGGAGACGGGCTGAGCTCCCCTGGGCTCCCCGCGACCGACCTCCTGCTTCTGTGGATGGGCCAGAAAAATCAACGGCGTTCCCCTTTGAACAACCTCCTCCTCCTCCTCCTCTTCCTGCTGCTCTGTCTCTCCTTCATGCTCTCCCTCTTTCTGCCTTCGCTGCCTTTCTCTGTGGACCTAATGAATGATTCATTTAACCCCTCCACCACCTCTACTACCACCCAGCTCCATGCCTTTTTACCCAACCACCCATCTACCCGTCTTTCACACTTTATTTTCATTCTGTTCTCCTACTTTATAGCAAGTTTTTCAAAAGAGGAAAAGTAAAAGAGCAGCTCGGGTGGCGGCGATGTGGTGGTGGACGTAAAAAGCAAACAAAGGGGACAACAAAGGGAGGAACAAACGCCCATTTGTGTCACAGATCCCTCCGTGTATCCCATTAAAGGCAATGTTTGACAAATTACTTTACACAGCTTGGATCTTGGTTTGCCGTGTGTGTGTGTGTGTGTTGAGTGCATGTGTGGGGGTAAGAGATGAAGCAGTTGTCATGCACACACACAACACAGAACTGCTAATGAGGGCAAGATGGTAGAAAAGCCCCTTAAATTAGGTGTAACGATACACTAGAGCTGCAGAAGAAGGAAGCCTGGCTACCCAAATAAAATCAATTACAGTCCTCATTATCTTGGAAGAGTCATTAATTTAATGGAATAATTGGTCGGGACACGAACGAGCTAATTGCCGTGATGAAACCAAATTTCTAACATGAAAGGGGAAGTAAATGAATCTAGATGGCGCACTTGAAAGGCTTGCAGAATCTGGGGACACTTTCAAAGATGGGTTTTAGGCCTATATTCGCAGATTCGTTTTCCCTGGGCTCCGACTCACAGGCTGCTGTGAAGAAAACAGGCGAGAGTCGATTGGAGAAGAGATCTCTCTTAACTCTGTGTCAGCTGGAGAAAATAGAACGCCTCCTACAAGAGGAGAAGAAGAGAGCAGGAGGGAAACAGGGCCGAGTTTGAGTAGACACATGCCCTCCTTCAACAAGGAGCTGAGATCGTAGAATCGTGATATAACAAAAGAACTGACTGTTTCAGAAATAGAGGGTTGTCTTACCAGACAGAGGAAGGGAAGGAGGCACTACGGGGTGGAATGGCACATAAGTTTAAAAAAAATGTAATACCTTTCATGGAACTTTTTAATTGTTTTTTGTTGACAATAAATTGCAGAATACCCAAATAATTCTCAATATTTTTAAAAGACTAAAACGTATTAAACGTATGCATCTTTGAAACAACTCTCAAAAAATGTCTGCAGCCTTCCAACGTTATCTTTCCACCTTGTGGTGTCTAAAGATCATTTACACTGTTGGACTAACTCAACACTTGACTTCCTTGATCCTGTGAAGCCTGTGAAGCTTAACTCAGGATGTTCTTGGGCTGGATGTGCATTTTTCTTTGCAGTATTTCTCCGCTGTAAGAGAAGTATTAGCCGACAGGATAGAATTTTTGAGAAAGTCTATGTTGTTAATTTAAATGTCCTCGTGCTTCTGAATTAAGCTTCTCGAACTAACAGAGGAGTATTAACTCCAGTGTTTCTCTATAAAGATGCTTGTTTTCTCGTACTTGTTATTTGTCTGTATGTGTTCTGGTTGGCTGCGATGTTTTCTTGTGAGCAGGCAGTCTGTGTGACGTTTGGCAGTGACATCTGAAAGACCCTGGAGACACAAACACAACAGTCTCAGCTCCGTCTCTGCTTCCCGCCTTCTCTGCCTCCTCCGGAGGACTCGGAGCCTGAAGACGAGTCCGAGGCCAAGTGGCAGCACTTCAGAAATCGAGATGGTGGCCTGATCTGCCTATCCCGCTGTAAAGCCAGAACTGCTGTCAGGAGGAAAAAAAATCTCTTCATCCTCCCCCTCAGTCAGAGCCACCCCATTTTCACATGTGAACACACAGAGCGGCAGGCACACACTTAAATCCTGCATCCTCTGACATGCAAAGCAAAGCCACCATCTGTTTTCCACCAATGTTTTCGCTGCCCCAACTGCAAGTGCAAGTTTACCACTAATTTCATTTCAGGTCCTCAGACAGCAGGGTCAGGTCATCTGAGCATCAGACCCACCCAAAGCAAGTAACTAAAACATTAATAAAAAATTCCAAAGTAAAATTTGTCCCTGGTTGGCTGGACTGAGGATTCGGCTGCCCACCAGAAGTTTCTCCTGATTGATGTGTGTTTTCCGCCTTTTAATCAGTGATTATTTGAGATAAATAATTTAAAGTACTAAAAAGTTAATAAAGACTCAAGAAAATCTTTCCAGTTTGGACTTGTGAGAAGAGGGAGGAGATTTGATAGACATGCAGGATGAACTTGTGGTGCAGATGGAGAAGGAGCGGGTCGCAGCCGGGGAATCACCAAAAAAAAAAAAAAAAAAAAGTGGACAGAGGAGGAGCAGAAAAGAGGCAAGAGAAGAGGAGAAGAGTTGTAAGAGGAGGAGGAGAGGTGTGGCAGAACGGGCCAAGGGGAACCCGCCCCCCTAATTGGTACTTAAACACCCGCGCCGAGCAGAACTGTTGCTATCATAAGAAATTGATGAATTAACTGAGTGAGGGAGAGAGATCGGCAGAGAGAGAGCAGGAAACTGTGGGACGGCACAGAGAGAGAGAGAGAGGGTTCTGAATCTTTTAAGAGGATAACTTACTTGGGCAAAACAGCTGTTTATGCATTATTTGTGTGGCGAGCCATTTACCACCGTTTAGGATGAAAACCTTGGTTGCCGGGCTGCAGGAGTTGCCCGCGGGGACAACGAGGGTTTTAGGAGGGACCCGGCGGCCCATCAGTCACTGATAAGAAAGGATGAAAAATTAATTTGCTGGTAGTTTCGTTTTAAAGACTCAGATATCGGCCTGTCAGTCTGCGAGCGTTCGTTTAAGTGACAAACAGGCGTGCAGGGATTCAGGCGAGAGGAAGAAGACACAGGAGGCCGAGGTGGGCGTGGTCAGATGGATAAGAACTTTGTGGCTGCACCCTGATAATCAAGTCATCCAAGAGACTTTCTTAAGTTTTATTTGCCTTTTACGTCCTAACTGCTCTGCACTTCTCCTTTCAGTTGAATAGCTGAGACGAAAGTCAAAAATGAACATGTGACAGTTGGTGGTGCATGTGTTTAACGTGTTGTCAGTGTTAAATGCACATAATGTCGCCAAAGTCGTCTTCTATGCATAAATTGTTAATAAAGATTTGTAGGTGGTGCTTACCTGAGCCCAGCTGTGGTAGCCCTGATGTCTCAAACTGAAGTCTGAGCAAAGTTTGTCTCCTTCAGATTAAAAACACATGGCAGGAAAGTGCTTCTAGTTAGAGCATGTATCCTGGTTTTAATTTTGTGCATACAGTGTCAAATCATTTGATTAATTATAACTAACTTCAGATAACCACTCCTTCAGGCAGAGAAGTGTTTAACCTTTGTAAGAAAAATAGGATCCAGACCAGAACCTGTTGCCATCCTTAAGATTCTGCATGAAAAAGCATCAGCAGAGGTGTGTTTGTGTTTGTGTTTAGGGGAAATGGATTGACGGACGCACGACGGCGGCCTTAACTCTGTCCAGACGGACAATTTGACATCATCTCTGTTTCACTTTGATCACTTCAAAGAAGGCCTTGAAGTTGACGCTGGAGAATCACATGACAAGCGCTATTGCAGTAAAACATCCGCCTTTCACTCATCTTCAAAAACCATCGCCTGTCACTCAAGTCCAAACAAACTCGTGAAAACAACCACCGGAGAGTGATTGCAAATTGGTGATAAAAGCAAGATAACTTAGATAAGTTTCAGAGTTTGGGAAGACTGAGGGACTCACACATCTTTGAGGCTGTTTGCTGTTTAGTATGACCAAATATGTTAAGTCCATTTTTGTGTTAAAACAGTGATGCTGCATGTTTACAATTACACCTTAAGACCCTCAAACGCTCTTATTATCTTAATGTAAAGCCTGAAAATAAATCGGGTTTTAGTTATTTTGCAAGAAGGTATTTTTCGTCAACTTTGAATTCTGGATGATCCTCAGAGGTCCACTAATAAAAAAAAGTAGAGTGTGTGCAGGTGTGTGGGTTTCCTGCCTGTCACCTGCTCCCCCCCCTTCATCCTCTCTCCTCTCCTGTCATCCCTCCTGTTGCTGTGGCGACTGCCTCGGGGCGACAGACACTTCCATGTCATGTTGGGCAGCTCTGATGTGATCGGTCCTGATGGAGAGAGCTTTGTCCCTGTTTGTTCACCTAAAGCAGCGACGAGTCACATCACCACCTGGGAAGGAAAGTGTCCATCACTCACTCTCTCTCTCACACACACACACACACATATTCATTCTGACTTTTGAAGGGTTATCTTTTGAGGTTTTGGCAGCTCTTGGTCTTACATATGTTTTTCTATGTGCAGCATTTTTGCATCAATACATGAATTAAATTGTGGACACGAGTGACAAAAGTGAGGTTGTTCTCAAAATGATTGACAGCTGTTTCATTTTTGTTCCAGTGTCATAGTTAGAAAGCTGGCCCCGGGCCCAGGATGACATATATTTATTTATATACTTTTTTTATCTTGTTAAAAATAAAGATTTGTGGTTGAAAAAAAAGACACAAAAGCTAGTAGCAGAATAACTACAATTAATTTAACTAAGAAAAATCAATAAAGTTAGTTGTTAGTTTTCAACACAACTCAGACGATAGGATAAACTGTTGTATGCCTTGTTTTTAAAATGTTAACATCCAGTACAGACGTAGATAGTCTTTTTCTTAAAGGTAGAGTCAGGGACATTCATTCATTGCCATTTGTAAATACAACATTCAATCCGGGCCTCTCTTCTCAGCTCGGTGCACCAGAGGTATCGTAACAGCGAGTTACGTATTGAAATATTACATTTGTTTAATGGAGGAGTCAATAATTTAGCAAGTTAACAAGATAACCACCAGTGTTTGGCATCTACCTGTCCATCACAAAGCAGGCCAACTCCATGTCGCTCTTCCCAGCCTCTCCTTCAGTGCTCCAAAGCGCCTGAAGGCCAAACTGAGATCCACTCTTGCTCTAAAACTGGCTTTATTCACTTGCCATTTCACCTCATTGGACTATATTTCCTTTTCCTCATGCGACGTCTGCTCTGCTCCGCAGTGCTCTCAACCTCACCTGCTCGCTGTCATTGGCTGGGGGAAGCGCACAACTTCCACACCCAGAAACGTCCAGAAGAAACTTAAACATCAAAACGCAGGCAGTGGACGGAGCTCTGCAGACACAGTCAACACCACACGTTTATAAAGGCCCGGAAGTGATGAATGAGCAGCATTACATTTGTGTTTGTTTGTATTTTGCTTTTTTGCAAAATCTTACCGACTCCACCTTTAAGCTAAAACAACAGGAACATGTTTTGTTTGTACCAAAAAAAGAAGAAAGTGCTTTGACGACCAGAAGCATCCAGAACTTAAACTATAAGGACTTTGTTAAACTTTATATATGATGATGTGACTTTTAACCAGCTAGCTACATGATGTATGAATTTAGAAATGTATTTGTATAGACACAAATCTGCTCTTGCATCTGAATTGCTAGCAAACAATGCCAGCTGTCATGATAGATAGATAGATAGATAGATAGATAGATAGATAGATAGATAGATAGATAGATAGATAGATAGATAGATAGA
>JAQLOL010000006.1:23646264-23664033 GCA_029783665.1 Naso thynnoides | reverse complement strand
TGCTGCAACTTTCCCTGCAACCGTTTGGTCTCAGTTCAAACTGGACTTAAAGAGAGAGAGACAACAAACGGAATAAAACGCGAGCCAGAGCAAACACCTGCAGCAGATTTGTTTCCCAAAGAGTCTCATGCTACAGCTAGGACAAGTTTGTTAGCTCGTTTGCTGAAGTTATCTCCTTCAACTTTAATATTGGTGACATAACATTTATATATATTTGCTGTTTATACATAGTGGTACATGTTCAGGAAGAGTGTTTGACCTGTATTTAACAAAACCTCAGCAACACGTTCATTCAATCCTGCTGATTTTTTCAGACATTTTGAATAATGACCTTTACGTGACACGTGTTTTCTGAAGTGCACCTCTTGTATGCATTTCTCAGCTGCAGAGGGGGACGACAGCTGGATGAGAAACTCTCTGAAAGACTTTTCCGCGGAGCAAAGGCATGAGATTTGTAAGGTTAAATCATTTCCATTAGCTAAAAGGAAAAACAAAGCCTTGATTATTCAAGTGCACATGCCACTGTATGGTTTCCTCTGGGACTGTGATCACAAGCATCAAAGACTGGACAGCAAGCTTCCTTCAGCAGCTGATGGATGTCTCAAAGAGAAGGTTCACCTTACAGTTGAGTGTGAAGTAGAGTAGTTCTTCTCTCAGGCTGAGGATGAGCAGTCTGATTCAATAGTAGCTTCACATTTGGCAGCCAGAAGTTTTGTCCTTGTTCGAGGACTTTTATTGAATATTACAGCAGCATCAGTTGTAAACTACAACAGTGCTGTCAGTGAGTAAACTTTCCTTGAGAGCTTTCCTCGTGTCTCTGCTCGTAACATTATCCATGGCTTGAGGCGTCAGAGACAATTACATCTTAGCGATATCTCTTCCTTTCTTCACCAGAGGTTCTTGCTAATTTGATGCTCTGGTGAGGAGGATCGTTGGCTTTAATACAAATCATGTTTCAATCGTTACTTGAAGACCTTAAGCCCTACCCTGGCTCTCTGGAGGGCCGCGGTAATGAGGCCTGCTGGGATTTCAATCATTTTTACATCTGTTGAAAAATAAGGAGAAAAGAGAAGAGGAAAAAAAACAGAGAAAAAAGAAAAATCAACTACCCCCCTCCTTCCATCCCCTTCTTACTGGAAAAAAATAATAATTTGTTTTGAGGATTGATAATGAAAAAAAATATATATATATATATAAAGAGCTCTTTTTTTCCCCTCACTTGTTCTCCAAATTCTCTGGCCTTGAAATCTCTCAGCGCGGTACCTCGATACTTAAAACTCCCCCAACAATTTCTGAAGCCCTCGTCTCTCCCTCCCTTCGTTGCAAAAAATAAATAAATCTTTCTGATATTAGATTTCAGACACCTCTTTATCACACAAACCCACTCTTTCTCCTATCATCCCCTCAGTGGATAGGCTTATCTTTTTTTTTTCTTTCAGAAAACAGCAGCTTCCCAACAGTACAGAAACATTACTCATCTCTCCTCTCCCTCCACTTTTTCCACTTTAATTCTCTCTAAATGTGGCGCCCAAGGTCCAGGCTGTTGGGAGACAATAAAAAATACAACCTTAAAAAGTGCATACAAAAAGAAAAAAACAATTCTGGATTAATAAAATGCACTGCGATGATCGATTCTGTCTGGACGCTTCAAGCTGAAAATGTCCTCATGATGTGATCTCAAGGTGAAGCCTCGACAGAAATAATTGCAGGTAACTAAGGCAGAATCTTTCACCAAAGCTCATCATGTGATGCTTAATGTTGCGCAGCACGACCTTCGTCTCATCAGGCTCGCTGAGGTCTTGAAGAAATCTTGTGGCCAGAGACAAGTGTTAGACTGTGAGTTTGAAAACTGCACTTAAAAATAAAAAAAGGCATGTGATGACTCTTCTGTCATGTTATTAGACTGATTTACTCATTTTAATCAGGGGGTGTGGCCCAATGGGAGCACGCACCTGCATGCCCTCACACCCGGCAACTGGATGATGGATTTTTTCACAATTTTTTTTAAAAATGATGATTTCAATTAAGTACAGACAGTGTAATGTAATCAGTGGCATCTGGATTAAATCCCAAAATACATGATGTTACATTTCAAATTGGTTCTACACCATCAGTTGCATTTTTGGCAGCAGATTCGCTCTCATTTTGACTCATGCAGCTGTCTATACAGTCGGCCTGCGGGTTTGCACCTCAGCTGAATTATGCCTTAATTCTATTGTTTGACAATACTCACATAATTGCATGATAAGAGAAACAAGCTGAAAACATAATATCCGATATTATGTATTAATTAGCCTGCAAAGCTGTTACAGTTAACATGCTCACAAACAAATGCCAACTACTCGGCATTTCTTTAGAGTTATCTGTCTGTCCACCAGAAGAATTCAAGCCCGATGTTCACTCTGCTTTACTTTTTCCACCTGTGGCTATAGTTAACTTTGTCTGCCCTCTGTTGCCAGGCAGGTGCTGCACTGTGGCTTTATCACAATGCTTTTTGTCTGTCTGCAGTGGCAAAAACAATACAAATGAGTAGAAAGGAAAAAAATACAGGCAATTTTTATGATGTAAATGTCTTAAGATCTTCTCTTGCTCTTCACAATTCTCAAATTTCAGTCGTTTTCCTCTGTCTTGAGACGTAACTATTTGGTGAGGTGTCGACCGAGGCGAGGTTGGTTGGCTCAGTCTGTCCCAGGTGATGAGAAACGTCTTAGAAATCTACATCACTAAGCAGCTGTGAGGGTTTGAAAAGTCTTGCAGCACTGATGTAACGGTTACAGAGCCAATCGTGGTGAACACTGTCCCATATTCAATCAGCTCATCATCTGCAGCTTTTAAAGGGTTTCACCGACAAACACCTGCATCCTGTGAAAGGATGGCAGCAGTTTAAACATGTTTTAAGCTGGATTTTAGGTCCAGCCGACCAGCCTCTGGATTTCCTGCTGTAAGAAGACACAGACAGCCACCATGAAGTGACGCTGACAGCTTAGAAAATCTTGAAAAGGTGCTGAGAGTCCCTTCAATCAAAAGATGCAAATACATCACAAACAAATATAGTTAGTTATATTTGATATTTGCAGGCTGTTTGTAATTTTTTTTTAAACAATAAGACCAAAAAAAATCCTAACAACATCACACATGGTCAACATTCAAGTTCAGACAGTGTGAGCAGAATGGTTTTGATAACACCCCATTTTCTAATCGCACCTCGTACTCATTTTCATTTCTGTCATCCTGTTCTAATCATGAATCATGAAAACAAGCTGCAGCTGCATTCAGACCAGATCTGGTGCATTTTATGACTAAAGGTGTATAAATTGTTAAGATATCAGTGTCGGTATTGGATCAGTGTATGTTTTTTAGAGCTTTAAAGCAAAAACAAACATGCATTTAAATATCAAGCGATCAGGCAGACACATCACTGCAGTATGACTGTCTGCTTGCAGGCTTTGAAGCCTCCTGGCAGAGCTGCATCAGGCGGCCCTGAACTGGCTGCAGTGGTTTTGGCTGCATTGAAGTGAGTGTTAACACTCCACCTCGACGGTGGATCAGAAGCATCCTGTAGCGAGACACCTCACCTCGAAGCCACAACATCAGAGGTGGAGCCCGCCTCCCTGGGAGGCTCCCACATCAGCGCTTGGGTGTTTGTGTGTGTGTGTGTCTGCTTGACTGATGCATCTTTGGTTCATTTTGTTGTTGGATTTGAGCTCATCTGTCTCCTCATCGCTGCCTGACTGCTTGCTCGCTCCGTCTGTCACTTTGACTTCCCAGCTGTCCAGTAGCATGTTCGGGCCCCCACCTGCTTCTCTGTCCATCTTGTTGCTTTTCTATTTACCTGACAGACTTGTTGTATTTTCACCTGCCCGTCTCACCTGTCAGTTTGTGTGCCAGCTCTTTCCCTGCCTGATTTTCAGTTATCCTATTGTTTCTTTGCCCCTCGCTTCTTTAAAAAACATTTCTGTTTCATGATTTGTAAGTCAGCATTACATAAGGAGACTGTTCAGGAAGGGTAATAATAGATATGTGTGTGTGTGTGTGTGTGTGTGTGTGTGTGTGTGAGTTTGTGTGTACACCTACCTTAGCTGTCGTCAGAACATGCAAACTCCACCACATGCACATGGTACATGTGCCATACTGCACTGTGCATCTCACCATGTAAGCATGATTGCACAGCATGTTAAAGTTGCCTCTAAATGCTCAACATGCCTGTTCCCTGACCCACTTTCTCTCCACAGTGTACGGATATAACATTTATTTTTGCTGCCTGCCACTTCCACTTTATCAGACGGTTCTGTATGTGTGTGCTGGTGCAGCAGAGCTGACAGCGGAAGTATGACAAGTCTCGAAATGGAAAAAGTCATAAATGTTTCCTGGAATTTTTGCAGAAATATTTGAATTGAAAAGCGCAGCCTGATACACACAACTTTTTTCTTTTCTTTTTTTTTTCCACAGCAAAAACTCTGCTTGTCTGCTGTAGATTCAAACTATTTACTCAGGAAATGCAACACTACTTGAAAAATAGGATTTTAAACAATTTAAATAAGTGAAATACAAAATTCTATCCATTAACACTATTCATTTCTGTTGCTGAGGTTTGATTAGTTTTAGGCACAAAAGAACAACTTGTCTAGAGTTAGAAAAAGATCATACTTTGGTTTGACAGACTTGGTTTTGTAGCCAGAAATATGGCTGCTAAATGTCTGAAGTCTCTCATTATGAACACTTGCAAAGCCACAAAAACAGCTGTGAAACGTCCTGATAGACACTTAAGTTACCTGTTTAAGCTGCAGACCGTCACGTGGTTTCAAACTCTGGTCTGCTGTTTTCAGCTGTATCACGTCACCAACATCCCCTCTGACCTCCCGTCAGCTCATTCAGGTTCACATATGTGCAGTTAAGACATTAATGTAAAATAAACAAATAGTTCATACGTGGTTTGGTGACAGGCTGCATCACACAAACAGTCTCTCAGTCAGTTGGTGCGGATGTCACAGGCTCAGGCCCTCTCCACTGCAGATGTCGGATGCTGGATGAGTGACAGCTAACCTCCCTCAGTGCAACTTATTGATCAGCCTGGGACTCCGCCGCTGCTACACACACACACACACGCTCTGTGTGTGTGACAGAGAGGGATGGAGGGGGGGCTTGGAGGTTATAAATAGTTTTTTGTGACCTTTATATGAACCCGTGTTCTGCTCATCAGGTCCAGGCAGCACGAATCTGTCCGAGCTGTGTGAGGATCCTGCAGCTGAAATTCATATCCCCAGAAGCAGATTCTGATGCCGAGGTCCAGATAGTGTGGGCTGTTTGCCAACAAACAAATATCAGCCTCAATTTAATGTAATCAACAAATTCTACACCAGCTATAGCAGATGAAAATAAAACAAAGACTTGAAATAAGCACATTTACCCAAAATATGTGATACAATACTATTAAAACATATAACTGACACCGGAATACAAAGTGATCGCATGTTTTCTGCAGGCATAAAAATGTACTAAATCACTAAATTATAAATGTTCAAGACAGGTTGAAGGGGGAACTGGGCTTAAAATGAAGTGAATCACAACATCTCATCTCAAAATAACTCCTGGATTGTGTCAAACTTTGTAAAATTCAGATTTGATCTTCTAGCGTGAGGCTTTTTGAGGCTGCATCTTTTCTTGAGGACAAAACATTTTTTGAGGACCTGCTGAAGTGCTGAACCCCGAATCTTCGCGTGAGCCACCCCTGCAGCTCCCAGGTGAGACTGTGTTTAACGGAGTGTAGCGTGCCTTCGCTGAAAAACACAGCATGTGTTGCTGAGTCAGCCTCCTCCTGTAGGACCTGGGAAAGAGTTGTCTGCGGTCTGCACAGGTGAATCAAACCAAACCTGGTGCCAGGAAACGTTGTTGTAGCTGGAGCTCCCTGAAGGTCACAGGCTTGTAGCAGATTGTCTGAAGCTCCTCGTTTTGTCGTGTTAAAGGACTCAGACTCCTCACAACAGCAGAGGAGCACACAGGAGGCCACATGACGTCGCCACCAAGTCAGCATTACACTGTTCCAATGCTGCCACCATGTGGTAGGAAATGTTGCTGCGTCCATTTTGTTGTATTTCCCTTCACAGCTCCAGCAGGGATCCCTGCTTTCCTCATACCTCCTGTGTAACATTTTGTTTCTTCTTTCATCACCTCTTCACCTTTCTTGCCTCATTCTTTCCTCCTTTTTGTCCTTTTTTCTTCCCGTACCTCCATCTGTCCTCTGTGAGACTCTCACCCTGTACCGTAGCCTTCCTCGTCCTGCACTTATCTATCTCCTTTACCTTTGCCCTTTTTTTTGCCTTGCGTCCCTTTCTCCTCCCTCAGTTTTTGTTTCCCCCACTTATTTATTGTTCTTCCTGCTCTATGTCATCTTTCACTTCTCCTCCTTTTCTTCTCTGATTCATCATCTTTGCGTGTCGTATTCTCATCTCCCAGAATTCTCCTTCAGTGGTCCTCTTCCTCATCCTCATCGTCTTCCCCTCCAAACCCCCCAAAGTCATTGTAGAATGTAGAGCATCGATGTATTATTAATGAGGGCAGCTCTGTGGTGAATAGAGGCAGGAAAATAAACTTTTGTGCTGTCTGCACTTTGCTGCCTCTTTGGTTTTCATAAGACTTGGGACCAGTAAGGTTAAACTTTTATCAGCCACATTCAATAACCCTCATATCTTTCTCTCTTTAAGATCTACGGTATATTAGGTGTAAAAACTGTAAGAAAGGTGGCGAGGTAGCCCATTAAACCAGTGAAACGTGAGTGTTTTGTCCTTAGGTTTAAGAATGAGATGTGCTACCTTTCTTACAGTATTTGCTAAATATTTTTGATTTGGGGTTTAGCACTGGCCTCTATAATTACTGTTGCCTTTGTTTCTGATCAGAATGTTAGGTGTGTTACGGTTTATTCTCAATAAGCCTCTGCAGAGTACGTAGTGACGTACAGACAGGTCAAGGTGTCACACTAAAATGATCAAAATAACATCGCATCACCTTTGAAAATGGAATCAGCTAAAATGAGAGAATGTTATTCAGCAAATCACAAAGGGTCAAAGGGCAAAACCCCAGAATGACTTGGTGGAGTGCTTGCTAATTGGCCAGGTGTGCTCAGGTGTGTAGATGGGCGGGGCTTCAACAGTGTGTTCGCCTCTTCCAAAGCTACACGCAGGCTGTCCACAAACTGATGAGGGGAAAAAATACTCCATCCACTCAGACTTCTTCTCTTTGGATTTTTGAAGAGTGGTTAAAGTTTTGGTGAGAGGAGCGTTTGAAGTCGAGCTGAATCTATTTTCACGGACCGTGGCCGAGCTGCAATTGCTGTTTCACGTCACGAAGACGCGGTTATTGTCATGGAAGAAGAAGGTAAGAGATTGGGACTAACGCCAAACCTCACGTCACGTCACTGCTGCAGAATGTCTGCAGAGCTGCTGCTGAAGCTTTAGTCATGCTGACGTCATGACAGGTGCTCACTGATTAAGTGTGTGGGTCGTTTTTCGACCACAAATATTTCCTCCTCCTGTTCCTTTCGAAGCCTGGAGTGGTTGTCAAAATTAATTTTGAAATTAGGACAAAGTCGTGTTGAAGTTTGTCTTCGTTCATGTGACTGAACATGTGATTTGTTGCAGCAGCAGCGTGGCCGTGGCCGTGGCTTTGCGCTTTTGCTGAAAGGTGTCCGAGCGGCTCCCATGTCAGGTGTGCAGATTAGTCCGGTGGCAGTGAACAGTGCTCGGGCTTTTTGACCCTTGGCTTCCTTGGACTTGTGAACTTGATGTGCCTCTGGTGGAGGTGTGTTGTGCTCTGTAGGATGATTTTGTGCTCAGCTCAGAGATGCTGGGAGCTTCGCTGCTTTCTGACTTTGGGAAAAACACTGATGGCAACCAAAGGCCGAGAATCAGCTGCCAACAGGGATGGGACAATAATAATAAATAATAAAAAACTTTATCCCGGTGAATCTTCAGGATAATTGAATTGGTGAATAATCTCACATGACTTGAAGAATCTGTCTCACGGTTGTCCAGTCTTATATTAGTTTCCTGATGTACTTTGAACTGTCCAAACCTGTCACCATGGCTGCAGGCTGGTTTGCACTTTGTATCTACCTCAAAAAAACAAGTTTAATAAGATGTGTGTACTTGTACTATGTAGTATCCAAACCGAAAAACTAGTGACAGGGAGATCAGGTTACCTCTGTTTCTTTATCCTTTACTTGTTCAGGGAAACCTTAATATTTATGATGTCTCATTTTGGATTCTTAAGAAGTAATTAAAAAAATATTCAGCAAAGTATTTCAGTGTGTTTAAGTGCAATTTAGGTATTTATTTAAAAATATTTTGATGATTATTAGTTTAATATTGAATATCACAATTTTTTCGGACAGGATAATCGTGTGTGCAGTGCAGTGACTACAAATACATGTCAGTTGAGCCAATGTCATAATATGATTTATGAAAAGTATAGAGTGGAATAAATCTAAAATGTGATTTATCTGGAGAAAGTTGCATTGATAAAGCATAAAAAGAGGAATAAAGTCTGACTAAAGGGAACATTTTTGAGTCAGACTTTTGATTTTCATTTTGACTGCTGATGGTTCAAGAATTCTGTGTGAGCTGAAGCTGTTTATGAACTTCTAAAAGTTTAGTTTGTGAAGCACAGGAGGAAACACACGTGTTGTTAGGACGAGTCCACGTGGATCTTTAAAGACATTTGTCTTCAAACATTTACTGACATTTTAGAGTCAAGTTCGGATTAATTTCAGCATTATGATTTTAATAAAACAACTCATGCATCAAATTCATCAATCAAAGTGCATCCCTCAAAGAACACATCATCCATTTTCCCTTCATTAGTTTCTATGTCTTCTTTCGAACACAGGAGGGAGCTGCAGCCCAACAGAAGCTGAACAGTGTCTCCTCTCTCCATAAACTGACACATTTAGGAGAAATGTGAATTTAAACACCCAACTGATTTTTACACGGAGGATCATTTACATGGATGTAACCTCTCAAAGAGAATCTACCTGAAACATTTCAGTGGTGTTCAGTGTGTGCATGTAGTCGCATGTGGTGATTTCCCGTTATAAGACATTAATATTTTCCTCTGCCTTATTCATTAATCAATTAGCATGATCAGATGGATTAAGAGACGATGATGCTGTTGTCAAGGCTGAAACTTTGAAATGATAACAGATTTGTCTGTGTGTGTGTGTGTGTGTGTGTGTGTGTGCGTGTGTGTGTGTGTTGCTGCGACTCATCTTACTTTTGGCACACACAGAAAAGATTCCCACACTCTCTCTGCTCTCTGACCAGAACACTGTGGGAAGAGAAGGAAGTGTGTGTGTGTGTGTGTGTGTGTGTGTGTGTGTGTCGGTGTGTTTTTCCAGTCTCCATCTTTCGACAGTGCGACGATTTTCAGGGTTTGGAACGAACTGAAAAACTGTTGTTTGGCTTTGAGGATGAAGTTGGATTGAATTTTTTAAGCCACTCAGAGTTTTTACAAACAGTGGAGTAAAAGAGGAAAAACAGATAAGAAAAGTTCCTCTGACCTCTTTCTTTGACAACAGCAACCTGTTTTTTTATATGTTGCTTTTAAAGACAGTTACGTCCGTGAACACCATGTGGGATTTGGTGTAATGTTGTTGTGTGCTCATGTGTCCAAGCTACCATCTATCAAACAGATCAAATAACATCAGAGCAGCCCTGATGAAGCAGTTTGACTTAAGAATATGTTTGTGTTTCTCATTTACCCAGACTTGAACATTGATAGTTGTTTAATCAGTTATGAATATTTATATTAGGCTGAAAAATATTTAAGCCAACTCCATATCTCAGGCTTCTTAGCTGCTTTATGCTCCACCACCTGCTAGTCGCTAACTGTGTCTGCTACTTCCTGCGGCTGAGCAAGTAGCTTAAGTGGGTTTTTTAGAGCTTTTACTCGTAACTCTGCTGTCCCCCGCAGGAAATGGCCCTTTTCACTCTGACGGATCCGAAACAGTAAAATAAACAAAATATTGAGCTAAAACACGCATAGAGCCAAACCCACCGAGTCTGATGCTAATTATGTCTGGCTCATCACTTAAAATGACGCCTTACACATACATGAAGTCATATGAGTCCCTGCGTAAATGACAAATTGGTTTTAGTTGTTAGAAAAACTAAATGCAGTTGTCACTAAACTCAGTATAATGTGTTTGCATGGACCTCTAACAGGGAAACCAACCAGCTTATTTTCCCAAACATGTTTTAATCCTGATGACTAAAAGAATAAACCTACGTAGTTAAAAGATCTCCAGGTATTTCAGGCTAACCTGTGTGTGTTGGAATTGTGCGTGTTCTGCACTTTCTTTCCTGCGGAGGCAGCGGGCAGTCCGTTACCCAGGGTCCTTGGTGGGGCCAGCTGTCAGGGCCTCTGTCCAGTGTTTTCCAGCTCAGACTGTGGGAAAGTGGGAACCCCGGTTCGTCCCACAAGGCTTGCTAATATCTAACAGCAGCCCCCCCCATCCTGCTTCCTGGACACACGCCTAAATATAAAAATACATCCAGGGCCGTAGATCTCCCGCCCTGTCTCGAAATATGGAGCCGAGCTGCTGGGCTGACATCATGCACGTCCTCCAACACTCATTCACCCTTTTTTCTGATGTTTTTGGACAAGCTCGATTCAACAGAAGAGGCTCTGCACTTGGAAAGAGTTGTCAAAAAAATGTTAGCAGCAACAAAGCTTCTCCTTGGACAACAAACACCCATAACGAGTCGATACATGAATAGAGTTAGGTATTTTTTCAAGCCAGTCATACAAAATCATGGAATTCATTTAGATATGTGCTTAGCACTGAAAAACAAAAAAAGACTTTTAAAGGTTTAAACATGCTGTTTACCTTTTGTCCCAAATCTGATAAAGTGGAGGACAAACATAAACACTCTTGTCAATCCCACTTGTTTTATTTCCTCACATTAGTGCCATCTCAAATCATTCTATTGACTATTTAAGTGCAGCTTTCAGTCTCTTGTGCAGTTGGATATTTTTTTTCTTTGTAATTTCCAGGTTTTATGCTCTGTGGCAGTTAAATAAAACTGAGGCCAAACTCAGCCTGGATGGACGGATGAATGGCTGGTTGGTTGCATGACTGGCTGAGTACACACAGCACTTAACCCCGTCGCTGAATACCACACCACCATCAGCAGCAGCAGGCCATTACTGTTCAGGAAATATGCTGAATTATTCAATCACTTCCTCTCTGCATTCTCTACAGGATGCAAAGAGTCTGTTGAAAATCACAGAAAGGGTGTGTGTGTGTGTGTGTGTGTGTGTGTGTGTGGTAATGACGTGTGTGAATCAAGGATGTGTATTGCGTGTACATATGTGTGTGTACATATGTGTGTGTGTAAACTCCTGATCCTGACCTACATTAGGTTTCATGCCTGTGCTCGTATACTTTTTATATAAGATTGCAAAAAACCCACTTAAGTTAAATTTTAAATTCCACTCTTCGGTCTGAATAAAAAATGAAAATGCATCATGTTTGGGTGTGACATAATTGTGCATCTCTTTGATGCACAGTTTCATGCCATCTCAGTGCAGCTCGCCAGAGCCTGTCAGTCCTGTAGCCGAGTCGTCACTTTGCAGATTTGTTGACAGTTCTTCGGTGCCCAACCACACGTCATGAAATGCTATGAGACAAATAAGAAGATGTAATGTTTGATAGATGTTGTGGGAATGGGCTACACTACACATTAGTCATGACTAGGGATTTAATGGCATTGTTAATTCCACAATGCTGCAATAGCAATAGTGCTTTGGTGCCGCTGCAGACGTGTGACAGTTTCAAACCTCCGGGCAAAAAGTGTAGTTTTGTTTCAGCCACAGTGAAGCAGAGCGAAGGGACCATCAACCATTACAGCTGTTTTCTCACCACGCGCTGAGGACGTAAAACAATCTGAATCGCAGACTTCACTGTCAGCGATCTTAAACAAGACAGAGGCAGGCTGCAGTGAAAGAGATCACATGTCCGAAGCGTTCTCTCAAACTTCAGCGTCGAGTTGAACTCAGAGTGTTGAAGAAATAAAGGCATGAGCTGAGTTTAGCGCACCGATGTGGAAACGAAAAAAAAGTGTGCTCGCGAGAGACCTGCTGAACTGTGTGGAACAGCCAAAAACATGTTACGGGTAGAAAATGACTTTGTCAGTTAAAGTAGACAGTTAACTGGATAAACGAGGATAGATAAAGAAAAGAGCACGAGATGTGAGCTGGGTCATTTGTAAATCATCGTTCAACATCAAATTTCTTCTTTGCCAAAGACAATTCATATGATTGTTTGCCCATGAAACAAAGAAATGTAAGTGAAAAACAATTACAGACAAATCAAATAATAATACATCCCAAGTCATGATCCTTTCAAAGACATTAGAAACTGTAATTATTTAACAGAGTATATGTAAATGACATTGTCGTTGAGTTTGGTTACAAATGCAACAAAGAGAAATTCTTATGTTAGGTTACTTTTAGTGCACATAGCCAGGGGTTCATCAGAATCATCTTTAGTCAGTGTGTGTATGTGGCGATATGGTTGTGGTGGATGGTGGGCGTACAAAGTGCAAGAGTCCTACACGAAGCAAGGTTTGAGTCCCAACAGTGCTCAGGGCCAGGAGACTAAAGCGGAATTGTCATGCTGGATGTCACAAGGTTACATCTAGGACTCATGTACAAGGACAAGAATTCTCTTTATAAAAGTCAAGCTGACTGTCTCACACACACACACAACAGATCCTGCTGATGAGAATTTGTGATAATTACTCCATCTGCTGTGAGACTGGGCTGTGTGGGCAGAGAAGGAATCGTCTTTGTTGCATTTTTGTTTAGTTTCTGGTGACTTTTTAAAAAATGAAGTGGCTTTTTCATGAGACATTTGTGTCCATGCAAGGTTTTGCTTTCCAGGTTTCAAATGTCATGTCAGTGTCCTCATGCCCATAATGCTTTGTGTTTTGTGTTTTCTTTTATTTGCGATCCTCTTTCTTAACAAACTGCCCAACACTTAAATATTCTCTCACTTTGCCAGATGAAGCAGCTCTCAAATGTGCCTTTTCATAAAAAGGGTGGGAACATTTTTAAAAACAAATGGTTAATCTTTGTCCTTAATCCCACCAGCTTCTCATTTATACCACTGCTTGTAACTGATGCCCCCAAAATAAATGCAGTTTATGTTGACATGTAATATCTCTGCGTCACACAGAGCATTTAGTATATGAAAATTTCCTGTTTTAGTGAACTTATGACAAAGACAGGCTTTTAAAATTTTGATAAGTTTTCAGAGAACAAAACTATGACGTTATGGGAAAAATACAATCAGCTTAGAGCCAGCCCTCCAGGAAATCGAGGATATATAAAGCAAACGTTGCTATTTTCTTTCAACTCGTGTAATTCCGCGTATAGTTTAGATGAAAATATCTAAATGGGAACACGTGTTTGGAGTTGCTCGACAGAGAAAAGGCTGAAGACTGGACAGGGAATAAAAGAATGAGAGTGGGAGGGAGGGATGGATGGATGTGAATTCCAGAGGGCAGTGAGAGGAGTTTTGTCATCCCAGCAGCAGAAACAGGAAGTGAGTTAAAACCTCTCTCCTAACCTTTCGACCCCTGCAGATAACATTCCCACCCTCCCCCGTCCCTGCAGCTGTGTGAAGCCCTCCCTCGCTCCCTCCATCTTTCTCTCCAACTTGTTTCCTGTACGTCAGTCCAACTCCATGAATCTCCAGTGTGAAGTTTTCCTCCGCCGTCATGAGTTTGAGACTCACTCCCACAAGCAACATTACACGCGCACACACACACACACGCACACACTAACAACTCGGGCAGCAAATTGTTAGACCGAGCAATAAAATTATAACATTTAGAGAGCTGACCAATTCTGATGAAACTTTTTGTTTCATTTAGTTCCTGGTTTCATGGATGCAACAGGTTCAAGCATTTTTACACATACACACGATGATCCTCAGCAGACGAAACAAATGGATTTTGGTTGCTGCCTTTTTGTTTGTTTGTTTGTTTGACACCATGAGCTTTAAGTTTGTGGCTTTAATTCTCAACAGCATCAAATTTTTCTCCTCGGGATGACTTGTGGCCTAATAACTGGTGTTTCAGTGACTTTCTTCACCATTGCCAGTTAAAATTTTTGTTTTCTCAATGGTTTTATTTATAAGCTAATACCTGCAACACTGATGATATTCCCAGCAGCATCATCTGTAATGTGTGTTTTTAATGCTTCTAGCAAAAGTTGCGTTAAGACACCTGCTAAACATGTTAGCATTATTGATGTGAACAGGCTGATTAATCCAATAAGACTGCAGTAAACATTCATGGAGTTCATGTTATTATTTTGATTTTATTTTTATGCTGTGTTGGAGAGGTGCTAATTCACAAAATTGTCCTTTTGAAGGTTTGAGTGTGTGATGCTGTTAGATTTTGTTTCGTTACTGGGAGGTAGATTTGTTGATTTAAAACAGGGACAATACACGTTAATGAACATTTACGTGGACATATGTAAGATTATAGCCAGTGGCTAATTCCCGTCGTTAGTCCCTTGGCAGGTTGATGTTACAGAATAAAATAAGAAAAATCACAATGAAAAAAACACAGTTAACAAACAATAAAAACTGTTGCTGATGACAAACCAGAATAGGACTGTGTGAATTTAGGTATTAAGTGTTGAAGTGTTGAAGTGTTAAGGTATTAAAAGTGCTCGTGTCATTGCACATCGCCCTGCTGCACAAGCTTGTAAGGTGCTCGCATATATTTCACAGTAACTTTTTGCATGTTTTGCACACATAGATGTGTGTGCAACGGGTATTTTAGCACTTAGCCATAAGACCTGTTAGCGTGTATTTATGTATGCACTATTGCACAGTAATTTCATTCATACATGTATATATGTGTGTCTGTATGTGTGCATATAAAGTCACAGGCGTGGTTTGTCTCCAGTCACATCCACAAATGTCCCCCCACAAGTAAACCCACACATACAAAATCACAAATACAAGATACAGACAACACATTTGGTTTCGTTGTATGGAAGCACGCCAAATATTGACTCGACTTTCAGCGGACAGGGAACAGTCAAGAAAACGTTTCATTTTATGTCTCCTCCTTGTCTCAATCCTTTCCTTCCTTCCATCCATGCAAATCCCCAGAATCAAACAGGTAATGTAGTGGAGGGTAAGCACAGCTGCACTTGACTTCAGCAATATTTCATTAACACCATTTGGTGCAAATTCATGGCAAACATCCATCTTAGCAAATATGATGGATATTCTTATCTATTCCTGCCTTCATTATTGGTTTTCTGGAGCTTTAGGTGTTTGAGATTGTGTGATAATTACTGACTAAAAACACACTGTCTTCTTCTACATTGCTAATTTTCACTGTAATTATCCATGTGAGGTTGGAATGTGTTTGCTGCTGAAGTTTGAGGACACTGAATCCCCCCACCCCCCACCCCCCCCAAGTTGCTGCTCTGTAGTCGACCCTGACCTCTGACCTCCTTTCATTTCTGTTACTGGCTATTGACAGCTATAAACCATAGAGATGAGTGTGTGTGAGGCCGATCTAGCTGCACACAGTGATGGTCCTCACCAACAGCAGAGCTCCAGTATCATCTGTGTAAACACAGAAGAATGGCTTCTGGAGTGATTGACAGCTGTATAGGTGTTTGACGGACAGGAGGTTTTGCCCCCGAGGGGCTGTGAAAGCGTCTCCCAGGGCGAACCAGGACAGCGCCTGTTTAAAAACAACAAGGGCCACAGCGAAGATGCACGAGTTGGCGAGGGTAGGGGGTCACGCGGGACGCAGGGTGGCTCCTCACCTCTGGACGCCTACTGCTTTAACAGCGAGGTCAAAGGTCACGGCTGGAAGTGGCATCACTCTTCAGCTTGTCTCATGATTGAAGAGGCGGACGAAAGAGCTGCTTTTAAAAAACGAAAGTGTACATGTTTGTTTCCCAAGTATGTATCAATAAATTCAGCAAATGGATATTCACATTTAAAACATTTATTATTGGCAAATTCATCACAAGAACTGTCTCTTGTAAGAATTTATTGCAGTTTATATCATCAGCGTAGTAAAAATGTTGCAGAGAGCATGTTTGTTTCATGTTACAATTTGAGGAAAATCTCATTCTTCTCATTGCTCCTCATAGATCTGATGTTTTCATCTGTAATGTTTTTATTTGTTGTATAGATGTCTGTCTCTTTAGAAGCTTCATTTAATAGTGAAGTTTTGTGATTCTTCATGAACTGGATGATTTATTCTCTAAGTCTTTATTTATTGCGATGGATTTTTATCACCAGAGAGTGACAATTTTGTCATATTTTTTTCAATACTTAGTATTTCCTTTAAAGGTGGAGTCAGTAGCATTTGTTTGTTGCTGTTTGTAAACACAACATTCAAACGGGGCCCCTCCTCCCAGCTCAATGCACCAGAAGTGTCTTAACTTTTACTAGCATGTACTGTACCACTAATAACCTAATGTTACAAAGCAAACTACATTGAAATATTTGTTTAATGGAGGAGTCGATAATTTAGCAAGCTAACAAGCTAACCGCCAGTGTTTAGCACCTAACTGTCCATCACAAAGTTGCCCAACTCTGCATCACTCTCCCCAGCCTCTCTGTCAGCGCTCCCAAACGGCTGAAAGCCAAACCAAGACTTGGGCTATATTTCCTTTTCTTTCCGCCTCGTCCATATTTGTAACTTTCTCCAGTCTGGACGGCGTCCAGTAGCTGTGCTCCGCTGCTCTCGACCTCACCTGCACGCTGTCATTGGCTGGGAGAAACACACCAGTTCACTGCGGTCACACCATCTACGCCTCAGAGAACCACAGTTGTGCTATTATTACTTAAAAATTGATTGCGCGTCTACATCGCTCTTTACGGTGACTTGTCCCGTGCAGGTCCCGAGTCAGCCAAAACATCAAAATACAGGCAGGGGGCGCTGTGTCTCCGTACACAGTCACCAACATACATACAGAAGTGATGACTGAGCAGCATTACTTTTGTATGTCTATATTTTATTTTTTTAGTAAAATCCTACTGACTCCACCTTTAAAGTTTCTTTTTTCTATAAGCAAAATGTAAAAAGACATAAAATCAATTTCTGTTAAATCCTGTAAAATACATTAATTTTCAAGCTGATGTAAAATAATAAATATGACTTTAAATTGTAATATATCCATTTCACTACAGCAGTCAGGTGACAGCAGTTTACCTGCAGTTAAAAGAAAAAAAGTCCAAACAAAAGTAAACAACATGCAGAACTTCAGAGGTCGACTGTCAGGCTACCAGGTCAGCGCTCACGTAGCCGAGCTGGTGAACGGGTTTACTGGTAAAAGCTGGTGGAGGGAAACATCCGTGCATTATTTATTCTCTCTATCACTCTTTTAACACATGCACACACACTCACACAGTCTACTGAGTGTTTGTGTGTCACAAATGATAGAGAGAGTGTGTGTGTTTATTTCCATGAATATGTGCACTTTTATCTGTTTGTGCATGTGTGTACCCAGGAGTACATATAGTGCATCCACATGCTGTGTGTGTGTGTGTGTGTGTGTGTGCGGCTTCAGAGGGAAGTGTGTGTGGAAGATGCTAAGAGCTCTGCCTTAATGCACTTTGATTTGAGATGATGAACAGAAAGGCTGTGCTGCTTTTTTTTTTTTTAAGGCAGCATGTGCAAATACACACACACACACACACACACACACACACACACACACACACAC
>JAQLOL010000006.1:23635840-23646164 GCA_029783665.1 Naso thynnoides | reverse complement strand
TTTAAGGCTGCATGTGCAAATACACACACACACACACACACACACACACTCACACCACACACACACACACACATACACAAGTTGTCTTCCTCTCAAAATCCCTCTCTCTCTCTTTTCATAGCTTTTTGCATGTCTTTCATATGTGCGTGCACACACACACACTCACACACACACACATCTGCATCCAGTGCTCGGGGAAGCCATTAGTGTGACCCAGCCTTGATTACTTATTTATGGGCTCCACAGAGTAAAACGAGGGGAGTGGAGCATCGGGGGGCTGTTGTTCGACTTCAGACAGATCTCACAACAGTTGATTTGATCATTTCCCATATTGTTGGCGAAGACAGTAAAATGGGTTACATAGCATTCAACAATGGCTATTTACTGATCAAGCAGAGACAGTCTAGTTTTCATTTGTTTGAATAAACAGGTGAGGTGTGAGGAGTTATCTCAGGTGTTCACTCGTCTGAAAGTAAAAAAAAAAAAAAAAGGTCTGTTCATTGTCTGCTCAGTCATTGGGAGCTGACAGACAGTTAGAGAACTTTTAAAGTGTTAAATGAACGAGAAAGAAACATCATCAGTAGCCTACAGAAGATGATGCTTGTGTTTTCGTTGTTTTTTTTTTGTTGTTGTTGTTGTTGTTGTTGTTTTTAAGTCAAAGGTTCAAGTTTATGGCTTAAAATTCTTTTCCATGACTTTCAATGACCCTAATTTAAAGACTGCACTTAAATATGTTTGTTATTTTGCACATTAAACCTTATAGTAAGGATATTTATAATCATAAATGATTGTTACTGACGTCAACGCACCGACACTAAAACACGAAGCTAAACATGAATAAATAACCCAAAAGCGGCTCTTTCAGCTGCTTCATGAAACAAACAAACAGCCGTTTCCGGGTTATATATCTGTGTTTAATTTTGTATTTTGGTGTCAGTACATGAGATGACACCACCAAACATTTCAGCACGTTTCACGTCTTAGCGCGAGCATTAACTGTATTTTTCGACTGATTGTCTGAGTGCCCATGCTCCTTCGTTGTTTTCAGCTAGCGGTGACATCAGCAACGAGCTCCAGCTCTCAGGACTGCGCATGTTGTCGTAATAATGCTGTAGAACATCGTATATCATCATAAATATCCTTATTATAAGGCTTAATGTGCAAAAAACCAAACCTCTCCTTTAAAAGCTGACAAAACGTTCAGCAGTTTAAACAGAGCTTACTCTCACAACAGGAAGTCCCATCGGCTCCTGAAAGCATTTTCTCCATTGATTGGTATTGTGTGATATCCACATGCTGACTTGATTATTCCAGCTGTTACAGTGTTGGACTTTTATGTGTTACTAAGTGTAACTTGTTAAAGTATGTACCTTTGTAGTTGAGTGTAACAGTTTAAAATAAACTAATTATGCAGAGTTACTGATTCCAGTTACATTTCATTACGTCAACAATTAGGGTCTCAGCTTGTTCACATGGTTTTTAGGGTTTGTATCACTTTGGTCTCTCTTTGTTTAGTTGAGGCTACTACAGAATATTGGCGCTGTCTGTTAACTTCTACAAGAAGATGATGAATGTGATCCCAGGTAACAAGATATTAGTTCCAGAGTAATTCGTAACTCAAACATTGCAGTTCTTCGAAAGGCCACTTAAGCCTCAATCCAGCATAAATGTTTACAACCTGCAGTAAAATATGTTTTTTGGTCTCTGTATCTGAGGTGACATTATGGTGCTTTTTTTGTGCTTTTTAATAAATTGGTGTGTTTTCTATCGCTACCTGTTAAAAATCTGAAAATGTGATGTACTTGTGTTGAAGATGAGGAGTTGAATAAAGAAATGAAAGTAATGCAACCATCTCAAATCTATTCAGTTAGCTACATAGAGGATGGCCTCATCAGCTGTGTTTTTGTATCAGTGAATACTGTGTCACATCATTGATAAGAGGAAGCAGCAGCACAATAATCCATTAGAGAAAGTCAGTCACAAGGCGCACGTTTGTTCTGTTTGGAAACTCCTTTTTATTGGTTCATCTTTAGCCAGGAGGGTAGCAGCAGCCACACCACACCAAGAGGAACAACAGAAACAAAATCAAAAGACAGACAACAACAACTGGCGCTCTTAATCTCCTCTAAAACTGTAAAATAAATACTTCACTCATCAACACTGTCCTCGTGATTATTGTTACTGCCATTGTTGCAACCATTTAAATAAATATCCATGAAGCAGTATCTGCAGAGAAACAGAAAGTGTGAAATGCATATTGTTCCATATATAATATATTCATTTTAGATAGATTTCTATATATATTTGTTCCATATACTCTCCTTAGAATCTTTTACAACATACATGATGCCAATTTGTACCAAAAGCAATGCTTGCTAAGACACAGTTTACTGGTTATAGTGGCAGCCTGCGTACATACAGCATCAGAGAGGTTCCCGACATGAGCTCCGGTCCTGAGGGAGGAATGCCAGAAGCATCTGGAAATGTTTGGAAATCTTGGAATTAAAGCTTTGTTTATCAGAATGCTTTATTTGTACATACAGATACACACAGAGTAGTCAGCAGACGCCAATAATGACTGCTATGACATAAGTACAGTTTCTGTCTATAGCAAGGGAGAAATTCCCCCCAAAACATGAAAATTTAAAAAGTATTAAACTGTTGTACATGATATTTGTCTTTATTTATGGCAGCGCAGATGCAACCCTGCGCTGCCAACATATATGGCAAATTTAAAAAAAAGTAAAGTAAAAATGTATTTACCTACATTTTATCATTTAATTTTAAAGGAGACATATCTAAAATTTCAAACTTGAACTTGAAAATTGTTTGAATTGTCACTAATTTTAAAATGATAATCATTTTCAATTTTACCACACAATGCAACGCTTGCACCATCCTGTGTGTATAGGTACAACATCAAAAACATTACAGACTGAAGAGCTTATGATTGGACAAGTGCCACTCCCAATATTTTGAAGCTGTTTTAAACATGAATAAAACACAAGCAGTTAAAAAATATGCAGTTTCCTCGGTAACATCATCCAGCTCACAAAGAAAACAATCCGGGTACAAATAAATGTTCCTCACATCATCTCAGCACCAAAAGCACCCTGCCAATGTAGCGGAGACTGTGTGTGTGTGTGTGTGTGTGTGTGTGTGTGTTTACGTATGTGTGTTCACATGTGTCTTTGTGTATGTATAACCCACATTAATGCAGTTAAATTAGAAAAGTTTTTCATTTTGAAAGTTTCGTTCACATCATTGTTTCATCGGGTGGATCAGTCACGCCGACACTCGGCTGCCAAGTGTTTTCTGCAGCTTTTGAAGCGTTGATTGTTGTTCACAGGGCATGCATGCAGGGTCGAACATGCCAGCGATTTATCAAAAATGGCTCCCGTGATGAGCATACATTGTTTTCAAAAAAGCTCGGTTTGAAAACACTTATTTAGTGTGGAAGATAAGTGAACATGTAGAAAAAAGTTTTGTAATTCATCAGCATTGATGGGGACAGTTTACGTCAATTTGTGTGATTTGCATTATGTGACAGTCGGGCAAAAACCTCGTATTTTCATATTTCTTTTCTTTTTTTTAATAAATTAATGCCATTGACATCTGTTAACATCTGTCTTTGAGAAACATACAAGTGTCTAATATGTCCATATATAAAGACACAGTGCTAAATTTGATGATGCAGTTATTTTGGTCATTTCCCAAGAAGGTAACAGATTTGCACACACAAGGTTTTTGCTTGACAGCAGCAGCAACGATGATCAGATGTCAGTCTAATAGGTTATGATTTTTGATTGCCAGTACTCCTGATAATTATAATTTTGTCATCACTGACATGAAAAGTGGAAAAAGTTGCAACATAAAAAAATTAGCCATATAAACTGAGCACGTCTTCCACAGTTGCCAGCCCGCTATCAAAGTGAAACCAGTGATGAGCTCAGAAACATTTGGGGTGACATTCACACATTCTGAAAGCAAACAGTAACACACTAAAACTAACCAAAAAGCATTAGCTTAAAAAAAAATTAAAGGGTTGCTATATTTGAAGCCTACATTTCAGAAAACAAACAAACAAACTTTTTTGGAGAGTGTTCTCCTCTAATGTGGGGGAAAAAAAAGCCATCAGATCTAGGCTATATTTTGTCAGCTTCATAACCATTTATAAGCCTGAAGGAATTGTTCGGAGTCAAAAATGTTCAAAAGCCAGCAATAATACTGAGTTACATTAACGGAATTGGTAACAAGTTGATGCTGCTGTATTTTCCATAACTCTTGTTCAGTGTTTGCTATCAGAGTTGCCCCAAATGTTCCAAAATCGATCACAAGTGGACTGTAAATAAGTCATTATTCACTATAATGGACAAACAGCCATAATAATATCAATCTTATATAAACAAAATAAAGCAGAATAAAAATAGTTATACCATTAATAGCCCATATTTACATATAAAAATATAGCAAAGTAACATTTAACAAATCAGGTCAGTTTGTGTAACACACACACACACACACACACACACACACACACACACACACACACACACACACACAGAAAAGTCCATGTACATCCACACACACACTCACACATGCTTAAAAACATGTACATACACACATGCACGAACCTGAGGCTGTGTATTGTTTTTTTGTTTTGTTTTTTGTTTTTTTTTAATCAGCTTTGAATCCTTCTGTCATAGAAATCCTTTCGTGTATGTGTATTAACTATGCACTTGAAGTGCTGAAAAAGTTCAGTAAAAACAATGAAAGTCATAATTAAACTAAATAAAAGAAGTTATACGACTCATTTTTCGAGCATGCATGGTCTCCGTCTGACCTGATAGCGACATCAGAATCCTCTCTCCTTCCTCTTTCCTCCCAGCATCCCTCTCTCCCCAACAGCTGTCCATCTGCCAAACACCACAACTCCACTCATCCTGTCTCTCCCTCCCACACTCCATTCTTCTCCAGCCCATTAAGAGCTATCATGAAGCTAATTGCCTGTTTGATCAACTCTCTGTGGACCAGGAACTGGAGGCTTTTAGCCCTCTGAGCGTAAACGGAGAGAGGGACGAGGCAGCGGGGAGATATGGGTGTGAAGGAAAAATGCGACTCTTACCAGCTGGTTTGTTGCTGGTGGGTTTGGTTGTGAGTGTCTTTTTGTGCTTGAATGAAAGAAGAATTTACCAAATTTGTGTCACTCTGTGCTGCAAGATTTTCACTTTCTCTCCTATTGGCAACACAGTCTAGAGTTCAGTGGCAGAGAGCATTCTGTATGCAGAGTTTTTTTTTACATACACAGACATGATCAAGCTCGTGACGGTCTTTGTTGATATTCTCATAATATCTGCTGCGCTTAACTTTCAGATAAGGAGAGTGGTTAAACCTGAGGGACTGCTGGGATATTCAGAGATCACCAAAGCTATTAGCTCCATGCAATTGCCAGAACAAATGCATTGTATGTGTCTGCAAACAGTGGATACGCACATTGTCTACACTTTAGTAAAATTGGGTGCAGAGGGTTTCTGGGACATATGCTTGACAAAGCCATCAAAGACCATCAAGAACACCATCCAAACAGCTGAGAAAAGCTCTGAGATGGCTTTTGATCCATAGAGGAAGTCATTGAGGACACGTGAGTTCCACCTTAACTCATGATGGCCCCAGGCTGTTTCACTGAAGATCAGAATTCCTGACTAACTTTTACGCCACCACTGTACCTCTTCCTCTGAATGAAAAACGTTTGCTCAGACATGTCATGTGAACTACATCGCTTTGATATGCATTGTAGAAATGTTGATATGATCCATATGAGACATGCAAATTTTAAGTACCTGATGAAGAAACGTACAATGCCATCCTTTTTTTTTTTTTTGTGACCATGCTGAGAATGTGTGCAAGCTTGATCTCAAGGGAAACTGGATTCAGTTTGTTGTAGAGGCAGTTTTACGGGACAGTCTCAAGGATTTTCTAAGCCAACCTTTTAGAAGCTGTTAGCTTATAAAATGTTTTGTTAATATCCCTTGGATCAAAATCACTTTAACAAAGTGGATAAGCAAAAAGTCTCGAAATCTTAAGACCAAGATGCAATTAGTTAAGAGTTTAAGTTGCCCTTGAAAATGAAATTGAAACTTTTGCTTAGTTTGAGTAGAAAACAGTTCTAATATTTTGAAGCAAACACAACTAATTCAGCTGCTCTAGCCCTGGTCGACCAGGCTGGTTAAAGTTCAACAATTATCTCTGCTCTGAAAATTCTTCACTGTACTTCCATGGTGGCAGGATTTGTTGAACTAAAACTACTGTTTTTCACTGTAAGTAATTCTGAGTGTTGATTAAGTGAGTTAGAGGAGGAGGACAGAAGGATGGAGGTGCGGGGAGTGGAGGATGCTGGTCGGAGGAGGGAGGTTGGCGACAGACTGACTTCAAGAGGAAACCCGACCAGACCCTCGGAGTTCCACTGAAGCAGCACAGCCAAAAATAAGACAAGGGAGGCTTCTTCTGCTGACAAAACAACAAACACACCGGCTCTACATACACAGGTTGTTGTACAGTAGGAAGACACACACACAGACAAACACGCAACACACACGCAAACACACACGCTGCCTAATCAAAATGGATGCACCCTCCCTCTGGTTAAATAATTCCCCTTCTCAGCTCTAGGCTGCGGGGAAAACATTGTCCGTCTACCTCACAGTGCTTTTCCTTTACAAATGAGCTTAATAGCATTGAAATTCACTCAGTTTGTACAGTGCATGGTCCCTTTTTTTGGTGTTTAACTGTTGTCACAGATGTGTCTTTGTTCTCACTTTATGCCTTGGTGCTTTGCTCAGAGTCTGATATTCACCATGGTGTAACATCTGGTTCTTCGTTCATTCACCTTCAACCATTTGTAGAGTTTTTTTTTTGAATGTCTTTGTGATCAAAGTCCTTAATCTTCCATGCCTCTTCTGATTCTTTCTAGAGATCAGAAACTGTGTTTGCATAGACCATACACATTGCCACGGGCATCTTTCCTTCCGGATTTGGTCCATCGCCCATCTCTGTGCAATCTCTTTGCAGAGGGTGAGGAGGAAGGCGGTTCAACAATAAATAAATAAATTTCATCACGTTCAAATTAGACCACAGAATGCGGAGAGAGGTGATATCTGTCGGAAAGGTTAAGGTTGAAGGGCAGTCCAGCAAAAGACGACAGCTTCTTTGTCTTTGAGACAAGTCTTTGTTTTCAGGCATTAAGTCTCCAACATGAACAGGCACAGTAAAGCTTTGGTCCCTCCTGAGCTGGAGAAGAAGTAAATTCAAGGTACATTAGGTGAACAACACTTCACGGTGGGTTGGTTGGTTGGCTTGTCGTATGTAGGTAGGTGGGTCATAATGGCATTGTCGTCACAATGCCGGCTGTGGCACTGTTGGCGACAGCCTCGCTTTGGCGACGGCTGAGGGGAAATGGATTTATATGGCTCCCACCCAGGCCTGTCATAATGGCTTCTCCAAGGTCTTGCTACGGAGCGAGGGATGACCAGGGTTTGGATTGGAGGCGGAAATCTTGCGGCACACAGTGTTGGTGTTGCTGCACCTGCAGCCGGGGCGTGTGGCACGGTCGTGGGCACACTGGCACAGGGCAAGGCACAGCCTGGCAGGGGGGTAGCAGCAGAGGCAGGGCAGGCAGAGGGCCAGCAGCCCCATGGTGCTCCAGCGGGCACAGGCGTGGGCTGGAGCACAGGAGCATGGCCGGTCAGCACAGTTATCCTCATCATCCTGGGCGGAGCAGTGGTAGAACAGGCCTTTAACACAGCATAAGCAAGTGCCATACTCCACGGCGCTTTCAGCGGAGCACAGACAGCGCTGACCGCAGGCCCAGCAGGAAGGCAGGCGGCGGGGGGTGCAGCACTCTTGGCACTTACAGCGACCACACCGCTCACAAATGAACAAATGAAGGCCCGACTCAGCTTCGTCCTCTGTCATGCCTTTACCAAAAGAGGCATCAGGTTTGAGTTCTCCCTTAGGTTGAGAACGGACCACCGAACCTAGACCAGAGTGAGACGGTGTCAAACCTGCCAGTAGCCGCTGGTCTGAGGTGGCACTGGTCCGAGACATAGAAGAGCTTATGGTACTGGAACGGCTCAGGTGGGACAGGTGAGCTTGCTGCTGACTTTGGCTGCGGGGCAAGGCCGAGTGGAAAGAGGACTGGGGGTGGTGGGGGTGTACTCCGTGAGAGTAACGGTCATCATGTACATAGAAAAATCCAGACTGGGATGCCGGTTCCAGCGCCACAGGCCTCTCCACATAGTCATTGTTGGCTCGAATGGCTCGTATCTGGTCAAGCGACAGCACTGGGACCTGCTGCAGGTCCAGTCCATCCGCCTCGACCCTGAAGGAATGAGCAGGGTCCATCCTGGTGAGCCAGGCTGGGTGGCACCAGGGCTGCAGGCAGGGGTGGGGGCGAGGTGCTCCAACTCTCACGGCACATCAGATAAACCTGCAAACACACAGACAAAGGAAGTGAAAGTGGTCATTGTGGTAGACCTACTGATTTTCAGTGATTCTATCACCCAAAACCAGGTGTTATTAAACAGTTGACTTAAGAAACCCCAGTAGTTTAAAGCAACAAAACTAGGTATTTTAAGCCGAAATGTCACCTTTTCCTCATCATAGCAAGGTGTTTTTTGTGCTACAACTTAAACAAGACCTTAAACACAGAAACTTTCAACATAAAAAAAGCATAAAGAGAGAAAAGTTTCAACATATCTGTGGTGAGAAATGCACAATGCCAGTATTACTTTCTGGCGATTTGGTTGTACATGTTACTGAGTATAAAAAAAGGCCCTGCTTCTTTCAGAGAAGAACAAAAATCGAGCCACTGAAGAGTAATGGAAAATATCCGTTAAAAGCAAAGATTAACAATTTTATCTAAATTATTTGCAGAACATTAACACTGTATTAATCTACATTTTCTTTCAAAAATATTTGAAGCTGCAGTTGATTACAGATAGATTTTGGCAGCACAGCCTCCACACAACCATCAGCCATGTCATCATGACCGCTGAGGTTCCTTACTGCTCAGGCTATTATTAGCCTGCCAGAGCCAGAGATGCAACCATGAGGTCTACACTGTAATTTAGCATCTGTTGAACACAGCTGCTGCTGCCACAGAGGAAACCCACCTGCAGACAGAGAGGCTGGCAGCATTGCCGGGCAGTTAAAAAGAGCAGAGAAACTGCAAAGCTACACGCTTAATCCAAACTTAAAGTATGTACCAGCGAACTTTTTTTCTGCTGAATGGTCAAATTTCAGGTCTGCTAAGGCTTCAAAATCACTTATGTACATGAATCAGTTCCTCTAAGCCAAATCTCCCTGAAAAAAAAATGCCTCTTAAAAACCAGACGATAAAAATAGAGTTTTGGTCTATGGCTCCCACCAAACACCAACCACCACTCGATGCTGAAGTCGGCACAGAAACTCCTCAGGATGTGGTTTCTTTCAATGACTATCAATATCTGCCTATAAAAAAGTAAAAATTAACTGTCGTTTTTGATTATTTGACATACCCAGGACATTGTTTCAGGAAAAAACAGTTGCTTTTCATTTAAAAAATGTATTTATCTATTTATTGTAAACTTTTGGCATCTCACAGGGCTTAAAACCAAAACCATCCACTAAAGCAGATCATAAAAATCCATCTTTTTGTAAACTGGCTATGAGGGATTTGTCTGCGGGCCCATCAGCCTCAAGTGGATTTCACTTGCTTGTCCAACCACAGTGAAGCCCTTTTGAATTAAATTGTTTTGACTCAATTTGTCCACTTAATTATTGATATAATATGCGAAATATTTACACCACCCAGATCGTACACAACAACTTATTTATCAGCTGTTTTGATTTTTTCAGTGAACTCTGCGAAATATTGCAATATGTGGCAATATGCATCGTATCGTTATCGTGATATAATCGTATTGTGACACATGCATCGTGATGCATATTGTATCCTGAAGTCTGTCATTACCCAGCGCTAATTGTCATGCCGGGTAAGAGTGCAGCTAACTTAATTTTCTAAAAGGTAAACATAAAATTGCTCATGAGTGCAGTAAATGTATGAGCAGAAAAGACTTCATAAAGGCGAAGTACATTTTTTTGCACATTAGGGCTTTATAATAAGGATATTTACGATCATATATGGTGCTCTACAGCATTATTGTTGTCTATGAATGTAAATATCTTTGTTAGAAGGCTTAAGTGCCAAAAAACAAACTTTTCCTTTAATTAAAATGTCCAGGTCAAGTTGATATGCAGCTGATTGGATTTCCTGCTCAGACATCAG
>JAQLOL010000006.1:23602044-23614563 GCA_029783665.1 Naso thynnoides | reverse complement strand
CTTTTAAATCCCTTCTTAAAACTCACTTTTATCGTTTGGCCTTCCCTTCTTCTATTGTAACATGATTGTATTGTACTCGCAGCTGATTTTATTGTGCTAATTTTAAATTGTCATGATTTTATTTGTTTGTTATTGTTTTAAATTGTGAAGCACTTTGTAATTTTAATTTCGATAAGTGCTATAGAAATAAGGTTATTATTATTATTATTATTATTATGATTAAGTAAATAACACACATCGCTCTCTTTCATCTTCTGTCTTTTCACCCTCATGTCAAAGTTTGGATCAGGGTTCCATGATATGGGATTTTTGGGGCTGATGCCGATACTGATAATAGGGAGCAAGAAAATTCCAATATCCAGTATTTCAGCCGATATAAATCTAATATCAATGTGGTTATCAAATATTGTGTCAAAGATATGTAATGGAGGGAGGATATCTCACATTTTAACAAACTTTGTTCCAAGCATCTGTGCACTGAGGACTTAACACTTCACTTATTAGTTATTAAATGACAGACGGCTCTCTGCTGGACAAACATTTTAAATCACTCGTCCAAACATTTTTACCAGTCTTAAAAAATGTTTTTAGACTTGTTGCATGGGAGAGAACACAACGGCTAATACTAATAAATCTATTAAACGCAGATAATGTCAACAAACGGATATATCGTTTCGACCCTAGTTTGTACTATACTTTGGTTCATGACCAAATACCTGCAACACTTGTGGCATTTGCGTCATCGGGATGTATGCACTCGACAAAAAACTGCAATGAAAATTATGTTGAAAATTGTCTGTTAAATTAACATTGGTGAGCTAAATGTAGTCTTGCTATGTTAGAATAGTTTGTATTTTGGTGTAAAATCTATATTTTGGACTGAACGTTTCACTGGACTCATAGTAGCCTGTCCAAGAAAGAGAAGGTTCATTCTGTGAGACACATGAATGAAACTGTGTGATCTTATTGCATTGCAGGGGCGAGTTGGTCGTTTGTCGGCTCCTGAAACTAAATGACACAAAAAATACAATCTTCAGTTGGATCCGTCCCTTTGGGATTGTGGGAAAAATCTGACTACGCAGAGGAAATGGGAGAAAACAAGGCTTCCTCTTCACTCTGACAGGGATCATCATGTACCTGAGGTGAAGTTTGAGCCAAGAGAGGCTGAGAGAAACACTGTGTGGCCTTTAATCACACAATAAATGTGAATGGGGCACTTCAGATGTGTCCAGAGGAGCATAATTACATCAAATGGATGAGAGATGAGAGCTGTCAACACTTTCCCGTCAGGGTGGCGAGACTGAGGAAGAGACGTGGAGGGGGAGTGATGACTGTCACGACTGGTGGAAAGCCGAACATATCCGGACTGACCAGATGTAACGAGGACATCCATGCTGGAAAACATACCGTCTAAATGTCTGTGCTTTCATTTGAGAGCAGGGTTTTTCTTTTTGCAACACTAGCAATGAAATGCAAGTTTGGAGCTGCTTTGAGGTTTCGCTAAGTTTACTGTTGTGATCTTCTTTGAGGTTTTAAGTCTTCAGTTATCAGTCAGATGTGTTACTCTAACAGTAATGCTGCTTTTGCACAAGCAAACACGTGGAAAACAAATGGCAAACTGTAAAATTATGACCTTCGCTGGCTGCGGAAAGGTTCAATTCCTGTTTCCACTTTGATGTGTTGCAGTGCATCATTTTGGGTGTACAATGTAATCATGCGGCTCAGATAATCTAACGGAACTGCTGGCTTCCTTTCAGCCGGTTTGGGCGTCTCAGCTTATTTTGCTTCCCTATTAGGGTTAGTTGTAGTGATGCTGCCATACTTGAGATCTCAGCATTTAACTTGAGCACAGTAATATCATAACCAAATGAAATGAGAGCCAGAGCTGTTAAAATAATACCCAAGTTTAAATCCAGAATTTTTCCTGAATAAAGTTTGTTTTAGAGCATCAGTGCTAAGAGCCTAAAAACACTGACTGCTGCATCACTTCAACCACAACATCAAAGTTGGATAATTCAATTATATTCAGTCGGCAGATGCTTCAATCCAAAACAGCTTACATTAATAATGTTCCACTAAAACTTAAATGTGATTAATGCTGTAATCGGTGCTTTATGCTGTGACCCAGTGTGGGGGAATGGGCTTGGTGATGATGTGTGCAAGCAAACACACACTCTCACACAGACGCACACACACTTGCCGACCCCACAGCCAGGCAGGGGGCTTCGGAGTTGCTGACCCCCAGCATGGGGCCTGGTAACTGGGAGAGACGGTCGATAGGCCCACTGTGTGTGTGTGTGTGTTGGGGGGGGGTGAAAATGTGATTTTCATTTGCTTTATTGTTGTGTTTTGCCTCTTCTGTAAAAGTACACTGAAGCTTTCTACTTTTGAATCATTGTGTACTTTGTGTGTTTTTCAACAATGGCTCCAATCCATTCATGCAAAAGAAGTGAAATGAACAAAATAAGCCTCCCTAGCGCCACTAGTGGTCATAAACTGCATATAGTACCTTTTAACAAAACCAAAAACAACAAAATATTGATATTTTTGTTATAACTGAGCAAATTTTTTCCATGTCCAGTTTAAAGCAGATGATTGTAGCCGTCTTTTGTCTGTCTTGGATTAGGGTGATGTTATCGACAGACGCCTCGGCCTCTCTAGATTTATTACCGCTGAGTTGACCGCTGCTTTACTCATCATTGCATCTTATATTAAAGGATTGGCCAGCCTCAACAGTAAGAAGTGACAGAGCTGCTTTGTGGTTCTTCAGGAAGGCCTGAATGGAAGCATGCCACGAGTCACTGTCTGATTAAACTGCTCCCGAAGTCATTAATCAACTTTCTCAGGCGATTGTTCTGGTGGTTTTAAGTCTCACTGCAGATGCTAAATTTAGGAAAACCACTTTTTTTTTCTTGTGCTGTTTGGTTTCACATTAGTTTTTTTCAGTGCGAATTTATTTAGATTTAGTTATTTTGTCTTGACATTTAGTTATTTTGTCTTGACATCATTAAAAAAGAGAGAATACCCTCAATGATTCATGTCAACAGTGTTTGTATATTTTATTATCATTTTTATAAAGTTTGAGCCTTAAATGTTTTTTCGCATGAGGACATTAAAACATATATAAACAGCCTAAGTTGGACTTGCTCTCTTATTTTTTCTAATTTCTGCATCCAATTCAACTTTAAAGAAATTTTTTGATTTAATTTTCCTCATGTCTAATAATAGGAGTGTGACAATTTTAATTTGTATTGGACTGTACGGTACAAACATGAATGGTACAGAGTATACACAGTATACTCATGCATAGAATAATGTAGTAAGACTGATCAGCATAACACGGAACCAGATTCACATACGTAAGAAGTTCCACCCGGACACCTGCAGCACCTGTAAGCCCTTAGCAGGTTTAACGCTGATTGAACTAACGTAGACCCGCCTGCTTCTTTTAAATCTTGTAATTGTGACTCTTCTCTAAACATTCCAAAGTGCCTGGATTACATGAAACATGTCATTTAGGTCGTGTGACAGTCAAAACAATTCATCCACCGTTACAGCTGCAACAAGTGAGGGAGAGGCGAGCTCTGTCAAGCTGCATGGCAGTGAATCTGGTTAATTTCTTTAAAAAAACCAAACCAACAAAAAAAGAACGATCATATGCAGAATGCAGATGGTTTTGCATTGCACCCAAGGCCTGACGTATGCACGTATGCACGTGCCAAAAGTGATTTTCTCACCCAAGCCAGGGAGCAAAAATAAAGATGGGAAAGGAGGATGATGCTATGGTGAAGTTTTCATGCCACACTCGTACTGAACCGTGAAGTCTAAACTGAGATGTGAACCCAACTGTGACTGACGTGCACCACTACATCCTATCTGATATTAAATGTTTTGGGGGCTGTTTGTCTTTTAGTCTGTTTCAAATTATCTACCAGTCTTTTCTGCACGTTGCCACCTTTGGATGAATTCCCCCCTTTTTTTATTTATGTTAATATCATACTTCTGTTCGTGCCCATAAAGTATATTGATCTGATTAGAGAGAGACATGAGTGCGTTGAGGGGAGCATTGATTATAGCCGTTAACTCTGGTTCTTTGATGTGGATAATGCAGACACTCTCTTCCTGCCTCTGCTCGGCCGTTACACTCTAAAACCCCCGGGCCTCAGAGGATATTGGCTTTACAGAAAAAGAGAGAGAGTGAGAGTTTACGTCAGACATGGCGCATAAGCCTGAGTGTTGAAAGTTGTGTTGTGAATGACGGACAGAGATAGAGGAGGCGTGTGATTTCGTGTTCACACTGTAGGAGCAAAGTAAAACTTCTGCACTATTTTTTTGTTTATTGAAACAACATATATTGGTGTAACGTATGTGATGGATTTGGCCCATGGTGACAAATCCACAGATAATATCACGAGCAGGCAGCTGTTTTCAGCGGTGTAGTGCTGAAAAACCCATTTTTAAATACCTGTCCGGCACCAAACAGCAGACGGACAAAGTTAACAGGTAGCTGGTGAACTCAGAGAAGGATTTAAGAGCTAAAGATGTGGATTGCTTCCTCAGATGTTGGTGGAGAGCAAAACCCACCCCCACAAACCACTGAAGAACTCCAGGTGCTGCAGGCAATATTTTTAAATGGTAAAAAATATCCCCAATTTTCAATAGTATCCATATTTTGTTTTTATAGTCAAATTCTTCAATATCATCTGTTTTCTGCATTTCAGGAATAAAAAGCCTTGTGTGATGGCTTGCTTGTGATGTGAACTGCTTTGAATGATCTGAAAGACAAGAACAAACATTTTAAAGTACTCTGTTGACCACGAACAGCTCCTGTCTGCTGCCCCCTTGTGGACAGAATGTCTGTTGGTGGTTTTCTCCTTTAAACCAGGTCAGCAAAGATCTTCTTGTGTTAATCAAGCAGTGTCAGTTAGAAACTTTATAACTTTATATTTGGTTTATTTTGAAAGACACTGACAAATGATCCAGCATGCTGAGTAGTGAACTAAAAAACAAAAAAAAATTAGGCTTTGCTTATAGAGAGGCAAAAATTCAGTATTTTTTTTAAATAAAGGGAAATTCAGCAGTTAAGAGTGTTCAGGTTCAGGTAGACTGACCCCTTAAATCCTCAGATTTGGGAATGTTTCAAACGGAAAACAAACAGAGCAACACGTTTCTTTTGTTGTTGTTGTTGTTTTTTTTTCAAATGTCACACAAGAATGACTGTCTGATTTTCAGCAGATCAGGTCCTTCATTTTAAATCCACAGCAAAGCGAAACAGGCCGACACATCACGTGAGTGCCAGCAGATAATTCACTCACAGTCTGTTCCTGTGAAGAGTTTACAGTGCGGCGCCGCTGAAGCCTGTTCGCTTTGCTTTTTCTACAAAAAACAAAACACCCTTTAATACTGCAGATTATTCAAGAAAATAGAGAACATCATTGATTGCAAGCGTTATTAACTTAAAACGTGTTTTTGTTTGTTTTTTTTTTCAGTGTAACTCCTCATTTGTGATTCATGAGGTCTGCATAGAACGAGCAGCGTGATCGATTCAGAAAAGAAATGTGTCAGTGAGGAGGGACAAAACACAGAGAACGATTTCAGCCGCATCAAGAACTTTACTACAGCAATGTTTGTAACAATAAGACTTTATCAGTCTGTGGAAAAAAAAACAAAGTGAACAGAAAAAAAATGGGAGACACACACACACACAAAAACACAAATCACAAGAAATGCAGCAAAAGAGTAAAACGCCATTTCAAAACTCCTCCACTGTCCCTTTAAAAACGATAGATATGATGCTGAAGTTGTTCCTGTCAGTGTTTTTTATCAGTTTGTTTAATCCATTAGAGGTTTTTTGCTTTGAAGACTGATTCCGTTTAAATGGACAAGTCTTCAAATTTAAGATTTTTAGTGTCCAAAAATGAGACACCGCACACATCACACACATGATCTTTGGGATATTTTGAATCTTTGTCCTTTTTGGTATTTCATTCATTGTGTCGTCTTTTCACTTCTTTTCATTAACCCAGTTTTTTATTGATTTTGGAGGACAAAATATTTTAATTGCATTTTCACATTTAAGTAAGTGAAGCACTGCTCTGACGATCAAGTTTTGCTAAATTCCTACTAATGTATTTTTGATTCAAATTACGATTTGTTCACACACATCTCTAATAGGTATGGGAAGGTTTCAGGTTTTACCGGTTCAGTCCGGTGTACGGGCTTAAACCGGTTTTGTGTTATGCAAGTAAGCAACACCGGCGTTTATCAGTAAGCCAGATCCTGGCATATGTCAGAGACACCCAGCGGCCCGACGAGCGCCGGCATGGCTTACAAAACAGCGCCCTGCGTGAAAACACTGAGCTCCTACAACACGACTTTATACACCACAGGATTATTTTATGAACACAGACACAACATGGTTACGTTTTCCAACATTGGACTTCTACAAGAGATCCAGAGCAGAATTGATGATGATGCTGCTTTAGTTTATGACAAGAAACGGCGGGCCCCGCCTCCTCCTGATGCTAACGTTACTAGCTAACGCTAATGTCCCAACTATGGCTGTTTGTAGCTTAACAGAGCAGCGGATGACTTTTATTAACCTGGACACGATGTCCTTAAGTTTTCCAGCCTGTCTCAGACCTCCATAACTGATACAGTGGAGAAAAATTGTTTGCTGACCGTAGTTAATGACAGAAAATGCCGAGCAGCCTCCCTCAAACGAGCTAGCGTGAAGTTAACACAAGCGGACCCAACTCTGACTCGTTCATGATGCTTTCGTTTTGTTTTACAAGACTACGTCATGACAGAGGAGGGAAGAAGACGCCACATCTGCTGTGTTTAATTTGTGTGTGTGTATTTATGGGAAGCATGAGACTGGACGGAGTAACGTAGCAAATAGTGCGATTCGGTAGAGAGAAAAATGCGTTGTGTGTCTGAGCGTAGAAGTGCAGCAGATAGAATGTACACTGACAGACGATGTCACACGTTTGGTTTCTGTAAGAAATAAAAAGATTTTGTTTGACTCAGTTTAGTTGTTCCCCTCGTGTGCCACTCTGTACTGTCATGCGTTGCAGATTCAAGGGCTAACATTATGCTCCAGTGCTGTTAAATAAGTGGATGAGACTCCTAGTGGTGAAAGCCGGTATTACCGCTTAGGTCCGGTATTGAGCTTAATGTAAAACCGGTTTAGAAATATCTTTACACCGGCCCAAGCCTAATCACCAAGAAGCAAAAGCATTACAGGGTCGCTGTTACAGATGTCTGAGTTGATGCTGGACATTTTCCCTCTTGGCCTTCATCACACTGCAGTTTGTGGTGTGTTTGCAGTTGGTTGAACGAGTTGTGTTGCTTTCCAGTGGAGGAAAAAAAATCACATGCACTCTTCACATTTGTTATTTAATCACTTGCCCTAAATATTTTCAATGCTTCTAAACAACAACCGAAAACTCATTTCGAGTTATTAGCTCTTTGCCTTCTGCTCCAAACATGCGGTTTTCGTTTCGCCCTCTGCTCATGACGCAACACGACGGCAAAAGTGGAGTCAAACGTGTCTCGCACTCTGGTGGCAGACTGTTGGTTTGAGAAGCACTCGACTTGATTTGCAGAGTTTCTGTGAGCACAGCACACGTTTTTAACATCAGTACAACAGTCAGTCATTTTCACTAAATTGTATGCAATTAATATTCCATTAATTATGCAACCCTTGTCTCCAAAATCAATTGTGGCAACTAATTACCGATGTGGTCACTGTAATCCTTTCGCTTGTAATCGGTTACTTCCCGGGCCTGGTCGAATGAGAGGACAGTCTGTGATGGTTTGTGTTTCCTCTGTGGCCATGTGCGCTTTGAGAACACTGACTGAAGTCAAAATGGTTGACAAGCCGCCAACTGAGCCAAGCCCTACAGAGCTGCTATGACCTCATTCTCTGTCTCTCTGCTCCATCAGCTCCACTCATTGACCCCAAGTGAGGGGCGCATGGCTGAGGGGAGCTGGCTCCCTCTGCTGGAGACATGCAGAATAACTTCATCCAGCATCCATACATGCAAGCACTGTGTGTGATGCAGCAGGAATAAATAAGTCTCCTTGTTTCCCACTAAATGCATGCAGGACTAGACTCCTGCAGCCAAAGACGTTAAAAGGACATTTTATCCACAACTGAGCAGCAAAAATGACTCTGACACATCATCACTTTTTAAGTTGATGGTTAACATGTGAGCTGTGCTTACACATTTCGGGGATGATTGATAAGTTCGTGGCCTCAGAGAGGAGGAGATGAGTTAAACAGCTTGTTTTATGAATCTGCAGTTCCAGTCTTTGTGCTGTTTTGCAGAAATTTTGAAGTTAACAACTTTCTTATTTCTGTTTCAATTTGAGAAAATCCTCCTGAGCTGTTCAAATCATCTCCGTCTACCTCAAGGCCACAAATGTATCTTTCACCTCTTGTATTGCAGTTATGCACGGACTTTATTATTGACTTTATACCTGATGAATCCAAGTATCCAAGAGTAAGTTTCTTATTCTTCAGCTGCTTTTTGCTCCACCATGCTCCCCTAATAGGTGCTGTCTCTGTCTGTCATTTGTTGCCAAGCTTCTATTATAAAGTCAGTTTTTCAAATTTATGCTGGAAGCAGTTGTTTGCTGAGGCCAAAAGCAATGCTATGAGAGTAAGGGAAAACAGTAAAGTTGCTGCAAAATGAATCTGTAGTGAGCTGAATCTGCTTTAAAGCTCTGTGGAGAAGAAAAGGAGCTGCGGGTTGAGTTGGCATTTCTCTGAAGGTTGATTCATTCTTTCACGTCACTTCTATATATTGTTATAATAAGCTGTTTTAAAGGTTGAACCTAAAAATAAAAAAGAGACAAGAAAGAATAGAGGATAAAAGAGGGAGAAAGAGAAGAGAGCAAACATTTAGATCTGCATCATGTTAGTCACACAAAAAGGAAATAGACAGAAGACACGACTGGAAGAAAAAAGGAGGAAGGAGGTAAGTTTAGTTTTGGTCATTTCGGCAATCTGACCCTTTAGCATGACAGTACAGATTGTGGTGATCATGCAGTTCTTTAACATTTACCAGAACAATAAAACACAAAACAAGTGCAGCTCTTCAAGGATATCTTAAAGATTTTAATCACAATCTATCAGCTGAAACATTTCTCATCAGAGAGGGCTGAGGCAGCGCAGCCCAAACCCTTCCTGAAAATACAGAAAGTATGGAACTAGTTTGCATACGAAAATATATTCAGACACATCAATGTGCATATTAGCAACAACCAGTTAGTTTAGCTCAGAATTCAATCTTTTCCCCGCTCGCAGGATTTGGTCTCCTCGCAGATAGCAAGCCAACGTGACGGCCGGTCTCGTGGAGAAAGTGTGAATTGTTTCTGTGCTGCAGAAACTGACGCTGGCCCAACATTAGCTTGCCAACAAGCTACCACAAAATAAGGCACTAAAGGTCCCAAAATGGTCAGAATATTTTTAGAATTCCCACAGAAATCAGTTTTTTCTCTGTCAGTCGAGTTAATCAGATTTTTAGTTGTGACGTCGGTGCTGTAGGACTGAAACTTTCTGAACAATTTCAGTACTCTAGGAACTGGTGCTGCAGCCTGTTAAAACAATTGCATATCTAATTTTACATTTTGTTTGTCTTACAGAATGAAATTATTTTCATTTAACAAAAACAGAATTTACACACATCCAGATCCCCCAACCAGCAGCACAATCAAAGAAACTTTAACACACTCAATGACTCACACAGACAGAAAACTCCATGTCCATGAGGCGGAAAAACAAAAACTGCACTGTTTCTAGCATTAAAAATGCATTCACAACTCGACCGTAAGTTAACCAACAAAAGTTCTCAAGTTTAGAAGTACCATCAAAACGGAGCTGATCAATATATACAAATGTGTCAATAAACTTCATGAAATATCTACAAAAAGAAAAAAAGAATTGTTTTAATCTGTCATCCATTTTAGGTTTTATCCGTCCCATTTTAACACTTGATATGCTCGTAGTAAAACTGCAGGTACAATTTGACAACAGAGCAAGTGGGATAAGTCAGGATTTGTGTAGCTTTATTGCTAATCAAACATTTCCAGGTGATCAAAAATGATGAACAGACTCTGACTGTTAAAGGCGGACGGCTGCATGAAGTACATCTGATCAACATCCAAACGCTGCATGTTTGTGGTTTTACCACACGATGTCCTACAGGGGGAGCAACAATAAATAAACAACCAACTGTAAACAGACCACCCTGAACTTAAATCAAGCTGCAGATCAGTGAAACAGGCCGCAGCACCTTAAGGTCGAACGCCCAGTGGACACGAAACAGTCAACATGCAGCTGTACACAAAAGCCTCATCGGGAACTCAGACAGTTTACATCATATTGTGCTTGAAAATCTTCCTCTGCCATCATTAAACCCATAAAATGAACCAACTCCCCAAACTCCACCCCCACCCCACCCCTCTTAAATGCATTGCACCCACGGGAGTCAGCGTGAGCTCACATTTCCTCTCATGGAAGCGAGACGTCACACAGTCCCGACCCAGATCCCACAGTCGTATACAAAAACACAAGGAAATGTGACCAGAAAAATACCCTCCACCTCTGAGGCCGACAGCACCTCAAAATAAAAAAAAATTGAAAAAAAAAAACCTTCAAAGCAAACACACAGTAAACAAACAAAAAAAACCTACCGTTTAGCACAGAGCAAAGCAAAAACTACCCAATCAGAACATTTTACAAATGTTCCTCTGAACTGCATTGCAGGAACGCTGCTCTACAGTTACACTAGAGCCCATTTTACAAATATATATCTATTTATAAATATTTACATGCCGAGCAGTAATCATAGATAAACATCCACTTCCTGGTCCCCTGGGCCAACATGGCGGTGGTGGTTGTAATGCTCGATGGCACCCGGCTTTTCTAAACGTGACAACTGGAAGCTGAGACGGCGCTCTCCTGAGAACTTTGCTTTGGATTCCAGTTTTCAGTGAGCCCCCTAGTGGGGGAATGTAGGACGTACAGGCTTGGAGCTCTCAGGACCCCTTGCTGTGAATTGTTTGATTTTTTTTTTTTTTTTAATTTTGAAAGAGAGGAGAATATGTAGGAGATGTCTCTCCCTTTCTTTCACATGAAGTGAAACTCATGTCATGTCCCAAATCCAGTCAAGTATGAACCACAGACTAATTCTGACAGTTTACTACATTTATTTGAGTAGAAGGCACACAACCATACTTAATAACCAGGAAATTCTAAATAAATCGTGCGGTATCAGCCAGAATATTGCTGCCAATGAAACTTCAAAAAGAGAAAGATCTTTTGTGAGCTGTCTCACCACTCATTTGCATTTTTTCTTCTTGTGGGCATCTCTTTATTTCCGTTGTGCTGGCTTGTGGAAGAATAGCATCCATCATCAGCACACGCAGATCCAGTGAATTTAGTATGCATACTGTCTCGACTAAGTGTCCTTGATTTTGTGCTTAACTTATACATAGTATACATAGTTAAAACTTGCCTAGAATTAGTTTGTAGTTTAGATTTGGGACAAACCATCAGTTTCACTTTGTTGGCAGTTATCTCCAAATCAGGCATTTCAGTGTTTCCCTCCTTTATATTTAAGGAAAGACAACGATCACTTGCAGCTGAATGCAGCTTTACTTTGAGCTCTTGGCTCACCTGCGAAGTAGGGATGGGATGAATCACTGATACAGCTATATAGCACAACAGAATCACCTGTGATATTCAGAAAAAGCTGCAACTTTTACTCTAAAAAAGGTTTTTTTCTGCCAGTTTGGCCCTTTGCAGTTACTGTGAAATTAAATGCTTCACATCATTTAGGTGAGAAATACGGAAAATAAAAATGCTTTTCAAATATATTTTGTTGTTTTGGGGACATTTACCTCCTCAGTTACATAATATGTAATATATCACAAATGACAGTCTTGCAGTATATGACAGAATCACATTGAAATGATTCGATTACAGGCAAAGTATCATGATTTTCCCAACCCTGCCGCAGAGAGCTGATCAAGGACTGATCTCATCAATTAGTCGGCATGCATTCTTCGTTGTTAAACTGCATGCCATGTTTCTGTGTTACTGTTACAGAGTCAGATTAATAGATTAAATTCAGATTTTTATTTATAAAACAACCTCATACATGCGGTTAATTGTGATGTGTGTTAATTTGTTGAGAAATTGTCACACTAAGACCAGTGAAGAAGGCGATGAAGGCGAGAAAGGAGAGAAAGTGTCTGTTCGTAAAATCAGGACATTACCTGATTTTAATCAAACTGTCATCTCTCCAGCTAAAATCTCGCCCAGTTCCTAGTTGTCATGACTGCGTCATTACTGCCACCTTCATCAGCATTTTCTGAAAGGATTTGCTCTCTGATTATTTGTTTCCTCGTTATAAAAAAAAGCCCAAATTAAACACTCACCCCAAACAAGCTCAGTTTGCTCAAACCCAAGATTTGAACCAATGAGTCCAAATTAATGGAGGAAAATTT
>JAQLOL010000006.1:23565928-23581736 GCA_029783665.1 Naso thynnoides | reverse complement strand
AGAAACAATGATGATACATAAACGATATAATAAATGTACACTTACATCACTTTAGTTCCTCGTGTGCTGCGAAAATACTGACTCTGGAGTTGGAGCTAAAGAAGCTTCAAAATGTAGTTCTAAGAACTATGATAATTCACAACGCGGATGCAATAAAATGGGAGATTCTTAGAACTATGAAATGGTCCGAAAATGCCTTAAAACAGACAAAAAAAAGTGCTTCACATTGTCACCAACCTTGAGAATACGATGTAAACAGAGAGAAATAAGTAAAGTAATGAAGTAACACACACCTCTTTCATAAGGATTTGTTTAACAGAGTCATACTAGGAGGTATAAAGGATTTTTAGGCCCAAGAAGTCTGCAGAGACAGTCCCCTGTACCTCCGCCCTGCTGGTATCAGTTCATGTTCACTGTGGAGAGAGTTAGTTATTTGCTTAAGGGTCAGGGCTGTGTGTATGCCGACTTACTTTGGAGTTCTTTTATTTCTTTGTGGTCAAAAATTGGTTTAAACCACAGCGGATAACAACAAAATCATGTTAGCAGAGTAAAAACATACAGCTTTGCCTCTATTTTTGGTTTGATTTGGTCATTTTTAACGCTTGATCAGATCACTGGTTTAAACAAATGTGCTTGTGCGATGGCTGAAACATAAAGACAACACAAAGCACGTAAACATTTGCTTCTCAGTGCTGCGGCTGAATGGATACACAAGGGCCATGTTAGTGAAAGGTTGATAAATAGCATTATTGAAAGGCTCATTAGCCCATTTACTGCTGGCGCTACAACTTAATGCCATTATTCAGTTTGTATGTTTTCAAAAAAGTCTTTATGGTTGTTAAGAAAGCCGTCTTTGCGTGTGGAAAAGGCGACACTGCTGAGAGAAAGGCAGCTTCCTCAGATTTATCTCTTCACCTGCAGCACACCTGTCTGTCTGTGGAGCCTGTAGAGCTTTTTGCAGCCAAAATGGAAGAGCCACTTGAGCTCATGATCCCGACAGCTTACAGCCACCATCTCCCACTGTACTCACACACACACACACACACACTCACTTCCCTGCTAAAAGGTCACTTCTGTTATTAAAGGTTGTTTTTCACGTCAGTTCTGCTTTATTAGATAAGAAGGCAGAGTGTGACAGCAGAGCTGGAGAGAAGTACTGCAACAAAGTTCACTTGTGTCTGCCTGCTGGAGGTTCCTGGTGGGAGCCCAACCCACAGCGCCTTAACATATCCATAATAGATGTCGTCTAAATGGCAACAGGAAACAACAGGACAACCTTTTCCTCATGTGCAGCGTGGAGGCAGAGACGCAGACGCTGACAGAGACACACACAGAGAGAGAAAGTCAAAGTGGCTGATTGTTCTCCCATTTTCTGCAGAGGATGATTATGGATATACAATACTGGTAGCATATTTTCATGATGGATGGCACAGCCAAGGCGGCTGACTCCTGCTGGTATTGTGCTCTCACTAATTAAATGACAAATTGTAACCCAGGAAATGTGTATTTGCCCCTGGAGTTGCCACACTTCTTGTTTTCTAATTTGTCACTGCTGGGTTCTGGTGTGTAGGTGTTGTGCATGTAGACATGGAGGAGAAAATGCGCACAGTGGTTTCCTCTCATGGATTTCTTGTCTTTTCTTTGTCTTAATTGATGTATTTCACCTCATGCATTAAAATACCATCAAAGAGATGCATCACAAATCAATTTGAGGCTGTTGTCTCTTTGACCAGGGAGCCGATCTCAGGGGAAATCTGTAATCAGACCTTCCAACCTGCATGCATTTTACGTGGCAGGGAGACATTTTGGCATCGAGGCAGGCTGGTGCAATTAGAGAAAAAAAGGAGAAGAAGCAGAAGAAGAAGAAACTTCTCTCCAAGCATTCATTGTGCAGTTTGCATTTGGACATTAGCAGCCTCAAAAAATAATGCAGCTAAACTTCTAGTGACAAAGATCTACATTTCCCCATCAGGTAAATAAGCTATATGTTTTTCATTAGACCTATACAGCAAGTGCCTATATAAACTGATAATTAAATAAATTATTATGCGAGTTTGTTTTATATTTAAGTCTATTTGTCTATGTTTATATTTATATTGCTTATAATTTTACAGTTTTCTCTATATTGTGGTTAGATTGTACATTTCTGATATATTTCCTATACACAAACATCCACTCATTTCACTCATTTCTTCCACTGTTATCTATGTATCTATCATTATGTGTGACTGTCTGCACAATAACTGAATAACCTGCTGCTGCTCACTCCTGTTCTCAGCTCTCTGCACTGGCTTCCTGTCTCACAGAGAACAGATTCCAAAATTCTACTGCTGGGTTTTAAAAGCACTAAATGGTTTAGAGCCAAAATACGTCACTGATCTTCTAGAAAATTACGAACCGTCCAAACCTCTCAGATCATCTGGGACGGGTCGACTGTCTGCCTCCAGACTTAGAACTAAACACGGTGAAGCAGCGTTTAGTTTCTATGCACCAAATATCTGGAACAAACTCAGAAAACTGCAGGTTGGCTGAAACCCTCAACGCTTTTAATTAAGACTGAAGACTTTTATTTTGCTGCAGCCATTTATTAATGTTTCTATTTCTTCACTGTGCTGTAACTTTTAATCTGGACTTTTATTATTCTATTATTCTGTTCTAGCAGTTTTTTTAAATTTCCTTTTCTCTTGGTTTTCAATAACTTCTTTTAATATTGTGTGTTTAAATGTCATTTAATTGTGTGTTTCTTTTGCACTTGTATGCTTGATGTGAAGCACTTTGATTGCCTTGCTGTTGAAATGTGCCATATAAATAAACTCGCCTTGCCTTCCTTTAGAAAAATCTGTAAGTGAAAATATGGAAGTTTTTGGTGTGTGGCACAGATAATGTAAAAAAAAAAAAAAATCACATTTTGTGGTCATAACCACTCACTCAGGTTACTTAAGACAGGAAGTGGCAATCAGTACACAGAGTGACTGACACAGAAAAACCGTTTACCCAATTACAAGTCAATGAACTATCGTAATGATTTGGAAGGTTTTTTGTTTTTTTTTAAAGGTCAAACAGTTACATAATATTATTTTGTATGTTGTCTGCCAGAAAACCAGGGAATCTTTTTTTACTAAAGAAAGAAATCCAGCTGAAAAAGCAAAACAAAATACAAAAAGTAGAAAAACCTTCCATAATTCTCTGTGAACAGACTTTGTTGTTGTGTTACAGACTTCTTCTCTTTACATTCAGGTGTTAACAGGCCGCTGGTGTTTTTTCCTTGTCCCATATATGCAGATGTTATGTTACCGAGATTTGGGTTAATGGGCGAACAAATGACCTTCAGACTGACTGTAAACACGTACCCAAAGTTTGAGCTAACCACCCTGCGAGCCTGTTCACTTATTGGCTTCTTCTGACAGCTGCACACGGGGTTTTTTTCTGCATGTCAGTCATATAAAAGTCACACGAGGTTGGTTCAAAACTGAAGCACCAACAGCAGAGAAACAACATTTAGATTTTCACATGTATGAGGATTCACCCTGTCTGGGAGCTTTCAAAGTCTTTTTTCCAGGATGACTTTGGGTAGGTGACAAATAATGTGTGTTTGTGTGTGTGGAGACGTGAAGGAATGACTTGTAGCTGCTGACAGAAAAACGGCGCTGTGTAACTTCAGACCGAGGAGCTTCTCGTTCATCGGCTAAAAAAAAGGTTTTCAGATTTTTCAGGGAAACTGCTTGAGAAAATTCACAGCATGGCAGGAAATCCCATGTGTCGTTCTTTCCATTGACATTAGTATGTATAATAGATATTGAAATATATTTTATAGGCTGCCGCAGTAAAGTGACGGAAAACCGACCCTTGTGTTTTTCACTTGAAGACTGTTTAATGGAATGTTCATTGAATGATCTAACTTTAATGCACAGACACAAAATAGATTTTTTATATTTAAAGAAGGATGTAAAAAATGCGTTTTTCTTTCAAATAAGCATAAATATATTAAAAACTGCTTCTCTAAATCTGCTCTGGAACTTTTTGGTTCAACTCCCTTGAATTCATAGATTTTCTTATTGTTTTTATTTACATTTAAAGGCATTGATAGACATGGCCAGGTACAGCATTATTGGCATAATCTTTACCCTCCTTAACCTAGCATGTGCATCAATGTAACAGTGAGATATGTTTCAAAAAATATCAAAATACTTTTGAACCACTTAGGTTACGGACTAGCTCTAAACTGTGTTCAAACCGTGAGATTCTCAGCTTTCCGAGGCACCTTGAATGGTGCGTGTGCGACATTCAAGACTGATTTTAGGTCTGAGACGATCAATTATGCACAACACTTTGATGTTTACTTTCAGAGCACCAAAATGTATGCTGACACACTGCCGACTAAATAATGCTCAGGATAATATGCAAATAATTGGCTGTTACTCACTGAGGAAAAAGTGAATTACGCCAAAATCCACACGGAGCTTCAAAACACCTGAATCCAACTTTCCACACTGAAAAAAAATTCCCAGGTTGACTGTGGAGTTATTCAATAGAAGTTTTTTTTTCATTGAGCAATTTTGAGCAACTATGTTATGCTCATGCAAAGGCAATGCATGATTGTGATGGTAAACAGCATTGACATGAAAGAGTAGGTTCCTCTCAATCACATGATTTATAACACTTGATACTGAGTGAAGGAGTAAGCTCACTGTTTTAATTTAAGGAAATCAAATTCTATTCAAGAAAAAGAACAAATTAGCATCAATGAAATAAATCTGACAATAACTAGACATTGGAAGGGAAGGTCAAAATTCTGAGATGGACAAAATAAAAGTTAAAACAATTAAATTATTTGAATTTTATCGTTACTCGCAGTTTGTAGAACATTAATGAATCTTTCTTTGCTTGTTAGTTTTCTGTTTGCTGTGTTCCTGCGTTGCGATAAACACTCTGATGAAATAAGTTCAGGTGTTGCGCGATGCACTGTGGGTCACTGTTTGCACTTCATGTCACACTGTGACAATATTAAACCGTTGCCAGTGTGCCGGACACAAGCTGCCACCAGCTAAACTCAGTCACATCTCCGTCAGCTACATTCATGCATTTCCAGACCAGTGATCAAATCTTAAGACTTGGGGTTAAGTTTCATTGTTTTCATTCTTAATATAAAAATGGATTCCCGTAATACCGATCTGTCCACCGGATATTATAGAAAGTTGTTGAGATATTTTACAGACTGCAGATCACGCAGGATGGAGTTGAAAACATGAAAATTGCAGCCAGACATCTGATATCAGTGATTCATCTGTAAGCTGGTTTATTGTTTTAATTCCTTAAAAGTAATGTTATTTCTCTCTGTGAGAATCTGTTTTCTTTTCTCTTTTCCCAGCAGGCTTTGCGCTGCAGGCATATCGCGGTGCGCAGAAGCCGACCCCCATGGAGGTCATGAAGTCACAGGCCACGCGGCTGGTTGACAGCCCTTCCGCTCAGATGGTGGCCCCTCCCAAAATGGAGATTCCCTCAGTGGAAGGTCGACGTCAGGGAGCGCGACCGCACAAGCTCAAGCCGCGAGACATGAACATCCTGACGCCCTCTGGCTTCTAGGAGGACACGTGACATCACAGCTGTACGCCGCTCATGTTCTGAAGGTCCCACGAATCAAAAAAGATCCCCCACACACTGTCAGGCCATTGAGTGCTACTCTAAAAATTCCTCAAATGTCTGTTTCATCCATTTTTAAATCAAATCCTGTAATCTTCAGTGTCAGTGTGAGTGGAGAGCCAACTGAGCTGTCCAAGCGGCTAATGTCAGCGTCCATTTTGTTGCCTTTTAATGTAAAAACATGCTCAATCATCAATGTGACGGCCACTTCATGGGATCTTTAGAAGCAACTCAAATCTTCAAATAACCACTGAACTCTCCCATCGCTGCCATTGATACAATTCCGGCTACAAAACAAGACAAAGATAAGGTTTCCTGTTTTGTTCACGTGAACGTGAGCCCGACTCAACAAACTCCAAATAATCTGGAGGTCTAATAATATCTAAAAAAAATCTAATAATCTGGAGGTCCACTGTCTGATTCTGAGAACTTTTCCAGCTGAAGGTGAAGATGATGATGATACTTGTTTAAAATGATCCCCTGTAGACGCACTTTATCCCCACTTTCACCCCATAGGGACTAACTCAGTTATCTTTAGTCTTTGCCTCCATTTTTTCCTCTTAAAAGTAATTCTCTTCTTGAAGGAGCATTTGTATGAAGCATTGTATGAAGTATACGCAGTTACCAAACAATTCCTTAAGTGTAATTTAACACAAATCAAAGGAACAGAAGGAACAAAGATCCACTAAAAATTGTACAAATTTTGTCTCAGGAAGTTTTCAAAATTTGGCAGGCTCATGATCACTGAAACATTCCACTTATTTGTTTTGTGTTACACTTTTTTTTTTTTAGAAGTTTTATGTATGGATTAAGATTTCTTTTATCTATTAATGGGATCAGAAGAAGAAAACTGGTGTGTGTGAGAGAGTGAAAGCCTGAAGAACTGAAAAAACCTCTTTTAGTTTTCAATGTGTGAGCTCCAGCAACATTTCCACCTGTGTTTCTCGTAACGGTCAGACATGAAGGATTCCAGTGTTGGTGCTTAATGGTTGACTGAAGTGACTGTTGGTCCTCATTCTGCAGAAACCTTGTCTCGCATAGAAAAAGTGAAAGAGCTTCCAGCAGAACACTTTTGATTTTGGCATTAAAAGATGAATGCAGTCATCACAGTGCAAGGAAACATGTTGCCTTACAGAGAGAAAAGAAATGAAATCTTTGGTTTTTAGTTTTTAGTGTTGTAAAGCATAGAGTGCCAGCTGACTGCAAACATCTTTTCATACAAGGTTCCTGCAAGATGATGCTTTGAAAGTCTTACTGAGTTATGGTTTGTCTGTTAGATGTGTTATAGCTAGCTGTTATTATTATTATTGCACTTTTTTATTAAGTGGAGAGCACACTGTTTGCTGGGAATATATTCCATGCGTCATGTGACACAGCAGTGGAGGTTTTTTTTCTTTTTTTTTTCTGTTTTATTGAGTAAAAAGTTACAAATCCAAGTCGTTTACCACTTGTAACTCTGCTGTGCTGTCAGTCAGATGTCAGTTTTCTTGTGAACAATCCTAAAGATGAACACAGAAAAAAAAAATAATAATAACAACTCTGCTGTCGGCAGGTGTTAATATTGACTAGATACGACTGTTTCTATGTTAAAGTTTGTTTCATAGTTGGTGTTCCCAAGTGATCTGTGTATAGGTGACACTTTCCTTTAAATTTGTCCCTGACTGAATCGCACATGAAGTATCACATCTAAACTTCTCTGTATGATCGTGTGGCTCTGCAGTTCAGACTGACTGAATCACTGTATGTTTCTGTTTTAACTTATATTTTTTTGTCCAGTTGATGTTAACAGACACTGTCCTGGATTTAAACAGTCTCTGTGCTGTCTCTTTTTCTTTGACAAAACAGTTGGAAATTTAAAAATAAATGTTACATTCTCCTTAGAAAAACAAGTCAGTTCTTCATTATTTTGTCATAAATATAAATGGTTTTTAAAACTGTCGTGTTCTTTCACTGACAGGACAGAACAGTTGAAAACTAACTTTTTGTCATAGAACGTAGTCATTTATTTACAGCCACTATAGAGCGTCAGTACACTATCAACTTATGGTTCTCACCTGCTCTTGGTTTTGATATATTAGGCCATGATGAAAGAGAAGAAAACTGGGATTTCCTTGAACAACTAAATAAAATAAAAAATAATTTCCACAATAAAAGGTATGTGATGTGGCTGTTTGCTCCTCTGTCTTTTCTGCCCTCCAAGCAGAAGAACAGTCACATTTTCATCATTTGAAGGGCAAAAAACTGAAATCGGTCAGATTGAATTTCTCATTGTGAGCTATCCAACTGATCTCTGTAAATAAATCATCTCTTATTTTAAAGTCAACCAGCCCCACTGGACACATGCTTGTTCAGAGCTGACAAATACACTGCAAAGATGCATTCCTTAAACGACTTGTGGTGGAAAAAAAGTAAAAGTCTATTTCTCAGAGTATTAAAAAGAATTTTAAGTTTTTCTTTATTGAAAAAGGGTCTTCATGCAAAGTGATGCCTGGCACTTAAACTCTAGAAACAAAACATTTAACCTTGCTCTTGTTGAAGAGGAGTTTTAGTCTTCAGGACTTCCTGCACAGCAAGTCAGGTGAGTTCTTGAAACAAGTCAGGAAGTAATTTTGTATAGAGGCCAGTCAGTATCTTACAATGTGGTAGCCAATGGACATCGAGTTCATTCAGACATCTTTATCTTACAGTTACCCAGACTGCTCCAATAATATACCATTTGATTTAGTTATTTATTTATTTTATTTCCAAAAACTCCCTCCATTTATCAGAGCAAGGACAACAGGTCGTGATGCTGCGTTCAGTTCACAGAGTTCCCAAAAACTTAAGTCATGAGCTGTGTAAACCCTGTTTACATTAGCCGACTTAGTACAAGAGGGCAGTAGTCTAAGCAGTTAGATCATTTTTAGAAAATGAAAAGACTAGCATGTAAAAGTGTCTCTTGCCTTGCTAAAATGATTCAGGGAAATCTTAAAGAGCTTTTAGAAACCTTGCTTGATTTTCCCACATGGAATTTAAATTTGAAGGGTTGTTGTCTCCATTAAGAAGGCAGAAACCTCTAAATTTTCACATTTGTGACATCTGTGAAAGATACTGGAAAAGTTCTCCAAAGCCCAACACGGTCTGCTCAACTTTAGCTATGATTTCAAAATCTGAGAACGAAGGCCTTCCCATCTCAAGATTTTTTCTAATTCCAGCCATTCCGAGATGCATCTTGACCTCGTCATGAACCGTGCAAAAACTGCGTTTGGTCTTTCTGTAGCCGAAACAGGATTGTTGTTGGAGTATCCTGAAGAGAAATCTGGGCTGGTCTGAGTAGTTCTGAACGGGATTGTCAGGAAATCAGTGTGTGGAAGGTTCAGAAATAATTCAGATCGAGATTCTCAAAGGAGACCTACTGTAGGTTTATTTTGATCAATCCCTTAACTTCCTGAAAAGACACAGTTTGGTGAGCGGTTTGCATAAAGAGTGAAAACACTTGAAGTGTGAATCAGTAGGCTTTCTTGTTATCCTCTGGAAACCATGAACTTAACCGACTCAGCCTGAGGCGAGCTGGTTGAAGTGAAACACAGCTGTCTTTCTTAATTGTACTTTTGGACCAGACACCTTACGTCTTTTCTTGCCGACTGTTTTTCTTTAAGGATTGATGGATTCACAGTCTGCTCAGAGGGGTTGGATATCCTGTCGAGATCATCCGTTGTCACTGTTTATCTATCCTCTCTTTAAAAGGTTTCTCTGCTCAGTGCAACAAACATTCTCTTCCTGTCTTATGCTCCTCTGACCTGTCCATACATTTCAAAGGCCTCCGCCAACTTTCTTCCCTTAATGTATCTTCAGAGACTTCCTCCTTCTCTTCCTCCTTCTTCCCCTCCTCTTCTTCTGAACTCTCCATACATCTGGAAGAACAGCTCCATGTCTCTCTGCAGCGTGGTGTTTTGGAGGTCGGCGTTGGCCTTGGCTTGCTCCATGTTGCGGATCTTGACTTCTGCAACGCTTTGACTACGCCTCTGCTGCTCCAGACTGACCCGCAGTATCGCAACCTGCCGCTCGAGGACGTCATTGCAGCGCTCCAACCTGCAGGACACAAACATACACATAGCCTAATACACTGGCAGGCTTAAGAAACAATCACTAAAGATTTAAATATTCAGTGCCAAAGAACTGGGTGCCTATGAACGATGTGTTAAAAGAATGAGAGCATGCCATCTCCTCCTTCTACTGGTGTCTCACCTCTGTATCCTGGCCTGGTACTCAGCCCTCTGCTGGGCCATTTGCCGCCTCAGCTCAGCCAGGAGTGAGTGAGCGTCTCTGGGCTTTGACTGAAACTCAGACTCCAGTAGATCTGGAGGACCAGAAGGTAGGAACACGTCTGAGCTGCCCGTACTCAGAGGGCTGTCACTGAGCACAGAACAGGAGGCTGGAGAGTTAGGGTGGTGAATGTCTTCCTCCTCTTCCTCCTCCTCTTCCTCATCATAATCATCATCATTGATTTTGTCTTCATGTTCCTCATTTTGACCGTTTTCCTCATTTGCCACCTGACTCGAAGGTAACCTTTTAGGTTTCTGTGGTGACATGTCAGGACTTACCACATCCGCAGCATCAGCGCTCTTGTCTAATGGTAGAACCTCACAGGAAGACCATGAAGATGAGGAGTCCCCTCTCTGCTCCTCCTCCTCTTGCTTCACCTCCTCTTTACAAGCTTGAATATGGCTTTCTGTGTCGTTGGTTTCATCATGTCCACCAGTGACATCCTCCATCCCCTGACGTTTAGAAACTCTATCCAGGTTGTCATAGGTTGAGAGGGTGCTGTCCTCCTGAGCCTCACTGCTGCCCCCACTGGCTGCTTCTCGCACTGCATCCTCCTCTTCTGCTGCACCAGAGCTCCAGAAACCAGCACCAACCTCTCTTGGTTCTGGCCAGGCCTCTGTCCAGCCCATGAGTCTCGGTCTGGGCTTGAAACTGTCAGTTGGATTCTGTAGCTTGAGGCTGGTCGCAGAAGCTTGAATATTTGCAGGGGATGGTCTGTGGCCAACATTCTGCTGGTGATAACCCATGTTGGCTTGACCAGAATGGGGCTGAACTGGCTGACTAGGGGAGGGCACGGGGTTGAAGCAGTTCTCTGGGTGGGAGGAAGTGTAGCGATGGCCCAGAATTCTCTTCTGGCCAAAGGACAGGTCTGATTTGGCAGCAGCAGAGAAGATAGAGCTACAGGAACAAAGACAGGGATGTTAAGACTCTGATAGAACGAAAGTCTGAGAGATGTTGGAGCAGTGAAGTTTTGTTCGAGCAGGTGTGTTGTACCTGGGGTTCTGTGTGTCTGCAGCAGGCTGTCCTGTGTCTCTGGAGCGCTCCGCGATGAGAGGCAGAGACAGCTGACGGAGGCAAGGTGATGGGTAGAGATGAGGCTGTCGCAGAGCATTTGGTGATGCATATGAACCAACCGGTGGACGGACGGAGATGGATGGTGTGACTTTTGCGAATAGAGACTCATGCTCCCTGATCAGCTCCAACATGAGTACCTGGACCAGTGCTGCACCTGGGATACACAAACACAGAGAAAGATATTCTTTAGAGAAACGGTTTGCTTCTCCCAGTTTCTTGTCATACACAAAATAAATAAATAAAATTGTGAACAATAATTCATCATGATGCTGTGGGTCAGTTTGTCTGTTCACCTCCCATGATGCTTTGTGGATCTTCAGCTTTGGCTCGAAGGATGTTTGGCCCGAACACAGTGGCCAAGTTCTGTCCCGTCATTTTGTTTCTGCTGGAGTAACTCTGGACCTCATTTAGAAACCTACACACACACACACACACACACACACACACACAGGTCAATGCATGCCTGCAATGCATTTCTGCTGCTGTGTGATGCATTACCAGAAACCTCAGCGAGGGGATCTTACTGGCAGATAAAGTTGAGTAAGTTAAAGTTTGCAACTGGCAGCTCTCGAAGAAGATTTCTTAACTCTCCTAAACCCTGAGGAAGGGGAAAAGGAGGAAGAATGAGAGAATGTGATGAAAGGAATCAGAAATTTAAAAGAGAGCAAAGACTTCCTTTATTCCTTTATCTAACAATCATGCCACAAGTTTCTATACATGCAGCAAGGTGAGAAGTTAAACCACTAGAGGTCAGCAAAGACAAAATTTCCGACAAGTGTTTAGTTGCTCTTTGGCAGCGCGGTGCACAGAGCTGCAGTTACCAGTGAGCGGTCACTTGACAGCTTCTGACCACAGAGCAGAAATTCCTGGTAGTGACTGTAGGGAACCAGGGGCTCTGGCAGCTGTCTGAGGTAAAGCTTCAGCAGTGATGCCACTGTGTGGACATCTGTATTACTGCAAGAAAACACACAGCAAGCTTACTTTTTTTAACAAAACCAATTAAAAAGCACGAGATCAGAAAACAGTACAGGCAGAAAAGAAAGGGTGAAAGGGAAGGCAAAGGTACCTGTCAAAGGACGGTCTCTCCCCTGCATCAAAAGCCTCCTGCAGCTCTTTGACCAGACTCGTCTGTCCTGACTGGCGAAACAAGCCCACTTCATGCAGGCCACGCTCCCGGATGAAGGTCACACACTGCTCCACCACCAGAGGAACCAAACGTATCCCATAACGTCGCTCATACAGCACTGTCTCCTCCAGACGCTGACCAAACACCCCTGCAACAACGAGATGGCTGGTCTTTGAAACATGATTGGAAAATCCGATTTTTATTGTGATCAAAGACGTCCGACTTTGAACATTTTCCATCAATTGAAATTATTGATATTGTCTGCCTGAAGACACAAGAACTCCAAAGCAGAAGGCTATGGCTGACTGTTCAGCAAACTGTTAACATAGAACCATGTTAGCATACAGGCAGCTCTATAAGATCAATTTACTGAGAAAAGACACCATCGGCAAACATACCTTTTAGACAAAGCATCCCAATGTGTTTGTGTGTATGTGTTTATGAGCGTGTACCTGTGAAGGGGATCCAGACCCCCTTGTTGAGGCTCTTCAGCCACTCGTCACCCTGACCGGCGCTGTTAGACAGAAAGAAATACGAGCCCGGGCTGGCCAACACGTCCCTGTTACCTGCATACACACAAACATGGCTGTTTTAAGGGGAAAGCTCCTCACCTGCAGATTTGATTCATTTTAGTACTTGTAGTCTTGAGCTCAAACCAATGCGTCACTTAAGTGACATCAACTTAAGGCAGTTTATCAATCTTTGTGAGGATACAAAAGACTTTACTTTGCTCCCAAGTGCTTCTCAAGACCTGTGAACGGACTAACGGACGACATAAGCAAAGTCTTCAAACTTTCCCTTTAAGGTTAAGTTAGACCAACACAAAGACTGCTTGGTTGGACTTGGTCGGCTACGAAGGTTAAAGAAAGATTATGGTCATGGAGACAAGAGTCATATTAAAGAAAAATACATGTGTTTCATATTTTTTAGCCAAAGTTGTCTTTTTAAATGTGAGGTCATTGTCATGTTTTATTACCCAACTGATTCTGGAATATTCCCCCTGTCCGACTGGGGCCTGAAAATGTGACACCATGACTGAAGTTGTACGTCAATAAAGAACCCAAAATTAATACAGAAGCTCCCAAAACCATGTATGTATCAACCCTGACTATCAGCAACCATCAGCACACACACACACACACACACACACACACACTCACACTCTGTACATTTTCTCCTCTACCTTCTCCTATTGGTGCATGGATTTGCACTTTCTCCCCCCACACTCTCTCTATCCTCCTCAAAGTCACACGAGAAACACGCTGACAAGCACATGTAAGTATAACACATGTAAGTATAACACACACACACACACACGTATGTAGCTCCTTACATACACACAAACACACAATGTCACCCCAGATAGAAGCCCTTGAGTGAAGACCCTGAGTCAGCATTAAACAGATGTCACTTAAGTGCAACACACAGAGCCAAAATTCGGAGGGATTAACAAATAATATGTTGATGGTATGTGTGTGCATGCGCGCGCTTGTGTGTGTGTGTGTGTGTGCGTGTGTGTGTGTCTCACCTTTGCGGCCTGTACTGTCATGTTTCCAGGACTTGAAGCAGCTGAGTCCCATGCTGCACTGCTCCTGCTCTGGTGGTAAACTGTATCAGTTGTAGTCGCTCATGCAAATTACACACATCGATATGGAGTTTTCTTTATTTAATCGCATCACTTGTATATTTTTTTCTCCGTCATGCTTCAGTCTGAGGTCATTACCACTTCCCAGAGGCCCAGTTCTAGTGAGGAAGACTCAGGTAGAATGTGGACAGCTCTTGGTTTTTTGCATCCTGGTAGATGTATGATCACAGAGAATTTGTTCTTGGGAGGAAAAACCTAAGAAACAAATGTTCTTCAATTCAAGGGATTGGTTCAAGTGGTGGAGAGAGTGGAGGGAGGTAATTAAGATATTAATGCAATGTCATTCGGGATATTCTGCCCTTAAAGAAGATTTCAGGTGAGACTTTGCCTGGATAACATAAAACCCCAAACCTGCTGTTTGCTAACCTCAAGTTATCCCTGATGGACTTTAAGACTTAAGGAAAAGTTCATTGTAGTTACAAACCCATTCCAATCCTTAAAAAAAGGCTTGTTATTCCCAACTGTCTTGATAAAAAGTTTCTTGTGGATTTGGGGCCTAAGCTTAAAGACGAGGAGCGTCTGATGAGCTGTGAGCCTTAAGGAGGGATCGCACCTTCAGCTGAGGTTCCTGGTGAACAAAAGCTTATGGAGAAGTTTCTTTGTGATGCAAAGTCTTAAAAGAGGTCCTGTGTGGGTAATATTGAACTTTGAGGAGGTTGTTCCCGTTGAATATGGAGGAACAGAGGGTGTTTTTTTCTATTAAATCAGCTGAGGTGCTGGAACCAGCCAAAGTTTCCACATTTTGGCTCAGAACAGTTAGAATTTAGTTGCACAAAGTGGAGTGAGTGCAGTTCAATATCTGTGGAAAATAAAAAAGAGAAAAATGCCAGGATGTTGCAACTTTTTGTTGCAAAAAAAAAAGAAAAAAGACTACTCTTGACAAATCACGCTTTAAATGTTTTTCCCTGCTCTCCTTGGACGTCTCCATTGGCACTGGATACATGGACAGTTCAGGTCAGTAAGTCAAAGTCAACATTTTCCAGCCTGCTCCCTACAAAAACATCTCTCCACAGACACAGAAAGCACAAATATCTTGCTCATTTCTGAATAACTCCTGACAGAAAGTTCAAAACATTGGAGTAAATTATTTCAACATTTATTTGCAACAAAAACCTTTTAAAATAATCCAAGTTGGAAGCTGAAGGAATTTCAAACTGGATGTGTCGACTCTTCTCGTGTCAACTCTTACACAGCCTCTGCGACAAAAAAATTCAAATGTATTCTTCCATATAATAATAATCCATGACCCCAGACACAGAGAGGGTTTTTCAGTTGTCCTTTTGATGCTCTAAAGAGGACAGACTTTAGACAGAGTCTATCCGTTCACACCCATGAACTCAAAACTGTCTCTGGTCTGCTGAAGCATCAGGAGTGAGACGTCTCACTGTGCTTCCAGTCTTTTCATGATGACTGCATTACTCCATCTGTCACTTTCATTCTTTTTGTCTTTTTATATGAGATTTTCTCTCAGCTGCAGACAAAAGTTAAATCATCCTGTAGGATCATTTTTACTCTTTTTCTCTCCTTCTCTTTTCTTGTCTCTTCCACCGGCTTGGCAGTCACTGCTCCATCGACCATGACCAAAGAGACGATCTTAGTATTCCTTTCTGCATCCTCCCTCCTTCCTTGTCTCCCTCTCTGTCCTTTGCTTTACTGGGTCTTTAACTGTGGACGCCACACTCTGCGTCCAGAACACACCCTGCACCGGCCTCTCTGAACGTCCACATCTTCGTCATCCCGTTCCTCATCTTCCTCTCCTGCTTCACTCCATCCAGTTTACCTTTCTTTCTGTGTCTCCTGTAGTGTCTTTCTTTGTCCCTGTCCAGCTCGTTCTTCTCTCTCGTTTCCACTCTTTCTCTCTCTCTCCCCTTTTCCCAGCAGTATGTGTGCCCCCTTGTTGCCCCCTCCCCATTAGCCTCATCAATAACCATGCTGTGTGTGTGTGTGTGTGTGTGTGTGTGTGTGTGTGTGTGTGTGTGTGTAGGCTGTGCATTAGGAAAATTGGTTCTCTGCGTCGC
>JAQLOL010000006.1:23550287-23565828 GCA_029783665.1 Naso thynnoides | reverse complement strand
AGAGAGCCTACTGGGTGGTTCACAGACCTCCGGTGAGAATACACATACACACACAGACACACACACACACACACACAGAGTACAGTCCAATTCAATAAGCCAATAAGCTTCACTGGCCTGAAGTACAATAAGGTAACTGTAAATCGTTAAAGCTTTGTTATTAATCAACACAAGCAATCAAACAGTCACAGTTGTCCTGCCTACAGGCCAAAAGATGCAACGGATCAAACGTCACTGAAAGTACGCAGACGTGTGAATATTACGGCCACATGTATTCACAGAACATATGATCCAAAACTCAAGGAGATCATCTGCTGCTGTGAGAAGCTCCTCTCTTTTTATTTCTGGCTTTCCAGCTGATTTTAAACTGGCTGCAGGGATTCAGTGTTTGATTTGATGGACTCATACTGGTGCATAACTGCGATTGATGATGAACCTAACTCTGGGTTTTGAAAAGATCATGGTCCTGACTGCTGGTGGTGGAGATGAATCATACTGGAGTGATTTTGGTCTGCAGCGTGAAAGTCAGACGCTTTGTTTGCCCAACAGTCCAGCTTGAGCTCCTCCCTTTACGGTTTGTAATCCTGTTACAGTGTTGAACTACTCGTGCTGTCGTGTCGCAGACAACCAGAGGTCTTTGTTGGGTAAATGAAAAATCATTTTTAGTGTGACAGACTCACAACCTAATAAACAGTAATGCTGTATACTGTATGTCGGCCTGATTGAGTGTCGGATAGACTGAATTCTAATCACAGCTGAGAGCTTTTACGTCTGTCTGTCAATACGGCTGGATGACATACTCTCATTACAGAGTGATGTGTGTATATGTGTACGCATGTGTGTGTGTGTGTGTGTGTGCACTCTCCACTAAATGAAATCCGTCACCTCCTCTTCTCTTCACTTTGACTGCACGTCTCAATGAATCACTTGCGTGAAAATGTTGCTAACCAGGAGCATCCGGCCTCCGTCTCTGTCAGGAAGCATCGACCTCACTGTCTGCACGTTTCAGCTCAAAAAACAAAACAAAAACAAAAACTATGAAGTCCATCTGCAGCACCCAGAGGGACCAATAACACAACTCGGTTCAGCACAAACTGCACTGTAACTGGTCCAGTGAGAGGCTCAAAATTTAAAAATAATATACAAAAGTGGGGAGTTTCCTTTGGGAAATCAAAGGGTCACAGATGTGAGACTGTTCCTGTAAAACACATTGTTTTTGTGATACATTTTAAATTTGAACTACCACCACCATCTTAATCTCCTCCAGCACTGCTGTGTGTGTGTCCCTGATATTGGAAATCCATTTCACCTCGCACCTTTTTAAAGGTGTGCGATTTTCTGTGGTTTTATTCTTGAAAAAATTTGTATATTTATGACTCATTATAAAAATTATAATTACGTAAAAGTTATTGTCAAACAATATAATGTCAACATAACAAAAAAAATAATCAAAAATAAAAATATGAAAAATATAAGATCTGATGGTGATGTCATCTAAATCCTCTTTTTTTTGGTTTTTTTGTTTGTTTGTTTTGATAGAGAAACCTCTATTGGCAGAAATTATTGTGAAAAAAATCAACCTTACTAAGTTGTTAAAATAAATTATTACTCCTTCAGAGTGAAGCACTTGTGTTTGCACAGGAGCAGCGTCTCATTTCAGGATTTGACCTATGATGTTTAAGGTGAGGATATTTTTATTATTTATGTTTGGGGCAGAAATACAAGCCAGAGGCGTGGGCACATTAAAGCAACATAAATAAATCCATCTGCCATATTTCACGTCCTCACAACTAGTTCAGTTAAAAGTTATAGACCTCGGCATGAACCTGTTTGATTTTATCTACAGTGAACCGCACAGATCATTAAACATTTTAAAATCACTGACTGTCAACCTCCATATACCTTCATTTTTGGAGTTAACACAGTTTGGTTTCCTAATCTTTGTTTTTTTTTTAAACTGCCTGTGTTACTGACAGTGATTTAAAATATATGCCCTGAGATGTCAGCGTGAAAAGCAACCCGTTACATTGAGCCCATACTGAAATATTCAAAATGCAAGACGTGTCAAAGGTAAATAAAGTTATTCTCTGCGGTCAGGTGGCACCATATTGGATGTATAGAACACTGGCTACTATTGCAGCCAGTCGCTCATCACCTGCAGCTGCTACCAGGTTGATTTCACTCCATTTAAAGACTTAATCTATACTTGAGTTACATGTTGCACCCTTCTTTGACGTCACTGCAGGAACTTTGAACTTTGTTTGCTGATTGAAAACACCGCAAAGCACTCAGTGTGAGAGTCTGTGATACATCAGGCTGCCTGTCTGTCTGTCCAGAACATCCACGGTGAAAATGTACTCAGCTGTCCTGTTTTTATGTTCCTTTTGGTTCTGCTGCACGTTGCAAAGCTTAAAATAGCTTGTTTCAATGTTTTAACACGAAAATATGACCCTTAAAAGTAGAAGGGGAGGAGAGTTACAGGACGGTCGGCTTACAGTTTCTTTTGATTGCTTGAAAGTTACAGTTCTGTGGTCTTTTGGGGGGTTTTTTGGCTCAAGGTGAGCAAGATCCAACAAAAAAATCCTTAAAGCACATCTCATACCCTTCGTGAATAACTGCTTCAGTTTCTGCAATGAGAAAACGTAGCAAAAGCGTTTCTCGCAGTCTGGTAGACTCATGTCTTGGTAATGGCTTTGAAAAAAGTCCTTGAGCTGTGATTTATCAACAAAATTCTGCAGCTTGCTGTGAGCTATTGCTTGAATATATGATAGTTATACAACAGTTTATTTCTAGACACAGTTCTATGCATTTTCATTGTACTCTGCGAGATCTTTATTCTTTGCAGAGTTTCTCAAAAAGTTTTTCTTTAGTTGCAGACAGTCATTCAACATTTAGAGATGAGAAAGTGGCCTCAGAGACGGGCGCTGACTTCTCTTCCTGTTTCAGACTCTGGGGCTTCCGGCAGTTCTTGAGCTTCTGGACATCCTTTGTCTTTCGGTTTGACTTCCAGGTGTTGGTAGAATTCACAAGTAATACCAAGTATTGCATAAGTAGTACCAAGCCAGATACTGTATTGCCTGACAGGGATAACAATATGAACACGTCTACCTTGATCCCATTAATCCTTATTGATTATAGCCACTTTAAACGATGTTTTTAATCACTTCAAAGATACTTGAGTCCAGTAAACACATCCCGCAGGAGTCTGTGCAGCCTCGGCTCATTAAAGGTCATATTTTATGGCTTAGTCCTGAAAACCAGTTTAAAGTGAAGCTGCATTTAATGGTTTATGAATCGCAATGACGCTGTTTTTACATATGGCCAATAGTTTGGTATGACACGTGCTGAGCGGGTATTGTGTGTGTGTGTAATGTCATTCATGAAGTCAATCACACAATCTGCCACATCACCCTGCAGCAACAGTTCCAGATCCGACACAGTACACTATGTTTTCTCGTGTGGGGCGAAAGAAGAGCTCCTGCTGGGTCAGGCCAGGGGTCGAGGCTGGAGCTGCTCCCCGTGTCCCTTTTCACTGCAGCTGGCTGAAGGTTTTACTGCCTAAAAGAACGCAGGAATGTTCACGTCTTGGTTTTCTGCTGGACATAACGTTTATTGCACCACAGGCGCCATTTCTGTACCTCCTTGTTTGGCAGCTGTGCAGCTTGGCAACAAGTGTTTGCGTTCCCCCTGAGACAGGCTGGTAGGAAGACGTTAATAGAGAGCAAACACACCAACGAAAGACTAAAACAGCAGCGAGGCAGAGAAGAGGAAAAGCAGGAGACATCACAGCTTCAATAACAAAGACAGGTGAGCAGAAAAATCTCCTTCACTAAGACCAGCCATGCATGTACGGTCCACTATGAGCAGTAAGCTGGAATCTCACTGCAAGACTTTGCATCCATACGAATTTAGCAATGTGGAGCTTTAAGCGCTGGAGGAATGTTTTTTTTTTATGTTTTTTTTTTTTTTTTAATTAAGATGCAGTTAACGATTTTTTTTCACTAACTTCACTCCAGTAAAACCTGAAGTAATCAATCTATCACTGAAAATAAAAAAGACCTGACCTCAATCATCTGACAGCTTTTTTTAACTGCAACACTATTTGTGCACCATGTCTATTAAAAGCATTGTCTTGGAGGGACATTTGCATGTACAGTACATGCTGACACATGTGAACATAGACAACATGGCCCTGCAGGAGACTGTTTGCTGTATTAGGGTCAGCTTTTATTAAATTTAGTTTCATATGTGCTTATGCACGTCACCAAATACAGACACTTTGTCAGAACCCCCTGCGTCTTACACAAACGCACAAAGTACCTTTTAAATGTCAATGAGATGCACTGTGCTTTAAAACTCCACCCTAAACCCTTTCAAATCAATATTAGACACTTGTAGCGACTCTCCACCCAGCGACGCAGACTGAAGTAATCCCAGTAAACAAAGGTTTGAGACCAAACATGAAGTGTCAAAGCAAGTATCTGTTCCTGAACCAAACTAAATAATTTTGGAGTCTCAATCTAACCAACTTGCACTGTTTCACAATTCCACCACATGTTTAGAAAGATTCACTCACTTGAACTCTTAACGAATCTGACAAAGAGACTCCATTGGTCTTGTCTGTACGAGATGCCAAGGAGGCGTGACAAAGCAGCTTCCAGCTATGACAGGCAAACATGGAAGCTGTAAAATCTTAATTTTCTTAAATTTGTTGTTGAATCATATTGCACAAACATGGTGTGGCCTGTTTATTCAGTGAGACTAAATGGACACCTGACCACTGATCAGAAAACGTGCAGTCCTTGGCCATGCTTATGACATTTAACTGATGCTTTAATGAGGATATAAAAAAGCTAAATATGGTTCTGTGTTTCAGTCTCCTTAGCGTGCCTCATGAATCACTGCTGCACTCAGAGCATGCAGCGTGAATAGTAGGCATAGCGCTCATTAGTAGATCTGTGTGCTCGGCCAATTTTCATAGCTTGGACTGTTGTCACATTTCGTCTAAGTTCATTTTAAGCCATCAGATAAACTGAACTAAAACTGACGGAGCCAAATAATCCCTGTCAAGGAAAGCAACAAATATCTTATTCAAAGAGGCAAACGAATGGAGTCCAAGCCTCAAGGATCACCGGGGCTCAGAAAGAGTGATTTCAGTTTTTATTAAACCTCAGTAGACTTGTGGTGCTTGGTTATTTGTTCAGACTAGTGCTTTATGTTTTCCTGGTGCAAAACAATTTTTTTAAAAAAGGAGAAAACAATGACAGAAGAACACAAACTGCACAAAGTAGGCTGGCAGGTCTATGTTACTGCAGAGAGATGAGGCTGTGGCCAGTTTCAGTTTTATGGCAAAACCACCCGACATTTGTTGAGACGTTTCAGTCTGGACCGAAGTGACATGTCAGTCGACAGCATCATCCTCAAAGCTACGCTGCTAGCTGGTTTGGTAAATCCTCCCACAATTTCTTGCTCTTTCTCTTCTCCTCTCTATAAAGCCAAAACTCCTCAGGCACGAGCATTAATAAGCACACTTCTGAGAATGCTGAGCACCACATACCTGTCTAGTTTTCAAAGCAATCACATAAATTAACATGTTCTGGATGCATCAACCCTCAGTGGCTGCAGCTGAGTGGAACTCATAGCCGTCCTCACTCTTGGTAGCGGCTGGTGAGTGGTGAGTGTCCTTAAGTGAGTGACAACCGTCCTGCAGTCTGTCAGCAGGAGTGAGTCGTCCTCAGAGTTGATTTACAGCTTATCGAAGACACTTGAGCCCGACAGTGTGGAGAAGCAGTGAGGGAGGAGGGGAGTCCTGCTCTGCAACCATATTGTTGGCTATAAAAAGCCAAAACCCCCTCAGCCTCTCACAGAGGCCAGTCAACCAAGACATGTAAATAGTACAGGGCACAGGAAAGCTCAGGGAAAACACACACCGTATATCTAAAGAAATTAAAATAAACGAAAAATTTTTATCATTTCATACTTGATCCTGCTTGGAAGAAATGTTGACAAATGAGAATATTTAAATGTGCAAACTTCTCCAAGTTTTACAACACAGATTTCTAAGAATTGAGGTGCTAAAAGTAATATGATAAAGAAAAACAGAATGCAATCCTTTGGTAATGAACAGCAGATTTATGAACAGTTCCAGAGGCCGTGTAGTAATATCCTTTATACAAACATGTGTTCACAAAGCGGTGAAGCTCGCCCTGTCCTCGCTTTACGTAATGTTGAGAGATAAAACAATAAATACGCTGAGTGAATCTAAGGAAGCAACATGTGAAACGCTTTGTTCTCCTTTTGTTTCTCTATGAATAAATAGTGTCAGTGGGTGTCCTGCTGGAATTTTTTACTTTTCACTTTTTGGTCTTATTTCTTAGATTATGTCAAAAAAAGAGTCAGAAAATTTTTCCATTCTAATTGACTTTTAAACAAGACAAGGTGAAAACGTGGTTTAAGGCTTGATCTCAGCAAGGTGGTAAATGTAGTTATTGGAAGCAAAAATTATTCCATTCTCTTTCATATTTAAAAAAAAAAAAAGCATCTGTGGATTGGTGTCATATTTTGGCGCTGGCATTTTACACCTGTTGCAAATGTCAGAAGACAAAGCATTGGCTTACAGTTGACGTACTGCAGTGGAGAGCGTGATGAAAAGATGAATAAGAAATAACGCAGGCTGTGAGAGAAACCCCCTCTGTGCGAGGCACGTCTGCTATTTGTGGAGGGACAGCGAGACGTTTCCATTGCATGGATTTGCTACCTCAAACTGTGAGCTTGTTGACATGCTGTGGAGAAGCGGTCGCCCTCACACAGTTTCTAAGCTGAGATGATAGTTTATGTAATTTGATTTGACTGAGTGTGTTGCCTCTGTCCAGAGCATCTTTCCTCCTTTTTCCATTTGTTGTCCAGAAACTATTCAAACAGCATTAAGGAGCCACAGTGCTGCTGTGTGATACCATCTTTTCTGCCCATCGACCCGGCCGCGCTAATTTATTTTGAGCAAAATCTTATACACTGTTGCAGGAAAATTCAGTGTTGAATGTTGCCTGAAAGTAAATTTAAAAATGATATATGTGTGAAACATTTGTAAGGCTACATCTTCATGAGGAACCTCTGAGGCTGAGTGTCATGATTTTTGTAAATTTTCTGACTTGGTGAAAGAGTTTAAAGCGATAATTCACCACAAAATGCACCCTTAGATGTGCTGAATTGAAGAATTTTTCTTTTTTTCTAAGGTTATTTCATGGTAGGCTAAATGTTTTGTTTTTTTTTTTTTTAAATATGAACCACTCACTTTTGCTACTTTTGCCTTTTAGTCTATGGAGATACAGTTCAGAAACATCAAAACCATCTTAAAACATCCATCAAAAACTCTCAGCAGTTTCATGTGGTATAATCCAAGTCTCCTTTACTGCACCTTAGGCTCAACACTTCCAAAACACTTTTATTTTGGCTAAAAAGTGACGAAATCCAACATATTCAGCGCATGCACTTTGCCAGTCACGCGACGGGTAGCCTTGTGCCTTGTGAAGGTGATGGAGGCGTTTAGTAGCTTTCTAGCCAAAGTAAAAGTATTTTGGAAGCATTGAGCTGACGACACAATAAAAAAGATTTGGATTACACCACGCAGAGCTGCTGAGAGTTTTGGATGGATGTTTTATGATAGTTTTGATGTTTTGAAACTGTTAGCAAAAGCAGCTAAAGTGAGTGGCTCAATTCAAGACATCTTATGGCGAGTAACTGATACACAAAAAGTCGTTTTTGCAGTGAAATATCACTTTAATCTTTTATTGACTTCAAGTCATCAGACTTTTCCACATTTTTTTGAACTCCACTAATGTATTTCTATGTTTTATTGATAAAATTCTTTTCTTGATTCTGCTCCATTTTTCTTTGCCGTATCAAATGGCTGCTCTCAAAACCCAGTTTTCCCCCGTGGGGATTATAGTCATTATAGTTTCATGTTATCTTCTCGCCCTTTTGGAAGCTGCCCTTCTGACTGGGGGGTCGTAACTAAACCTTTTCCAGAAGGCCAGCGAAAGCCCTGAAGATAGAGACAGCAGCAGATTTGTGGGTTGAAGAGATGTAACACTATGTATAGCTTTGAAAACAGAGAAGAAGGAGTCAGGGGTTGAGGGGACATGAAGACCTTTGCCGTTGTAGATCAGTGGTGGGAGGAGGGTTTGAATGCCAGTTGGAGAACAGAAGAGGAGCTGTGAAGTTCTTACGCTTCTCCTTACAGCTGAACGTGACGTCTCAGACGAAGATATTTTGTCCAGAATTAACCATTTTTTCCTACACAGAGTGGAGCAGAACAGCTGAGAAAGGGTATTAAGGAAAGCGCTGAGGAGTTTTTGACCTCAGGAATAAAATTCTTCACTCAGGTGCAGCAACAGATCTGGTAAGTCTGATAACACTCAAAGAATTTTTGCCTGTAGAACAACTCTACATGCTCTTGATGTTGAATTTTACATTTGAATATTTAAAGAAAGCTTTTTTTTTCTTTGCAATGGCTAGACGGTCAGCCAAGCCTGTGATCTAAACAAATGCAAAATTGTGCAATCACTTTAGTAACTTGATTTTACTCAGTTAAATTTAATTTAATTCTGCCAAATCCCAGAGGTGTGCGTTTGAGTCACATGATTTGATGACTTTAGACCCGACTTGACAATATCTTAAAAGCCTTACAACTCGACTTGAGCACCAGTGACTTGTGACTTGAGAATCTGCTTTGTTTGAAGCATCCGACAAATCCAGTCAGTTTAAAGAAGAAAGCATGAGGAGGCAGGTTACACTGTCTTCTTGTCTTAACATTATTTTAAGAGGTAAATAAAAATTTAGAAAGCATTCATGATTGGTGCAAATTTAACGAATTATAAGAGTGCAAATGACTTCTCAGGACTCAAAAATTCAAAGTTTAGGACTTTTGATTTTACTAGAGACTTGCTTGTCTTCACTCTCAAGGCACTTGCCTTGAGACTTGAGAGCAAAGACTTGAGACTTACTTGTGACTCACAAAATAATGACTTTGTTCCACCTCTGCTAAATACTAAAGATGATGTGGTAATTTTTTTTTTTTTTTTACAATTGCATTTCCTGGCTCATCCGTTCTTATAGCTCAATGCTACAGTACAAAGTTACAAGACAGACATGAGTTCAGGCTCAAAGCTTTTTGAACTCAGGATTGTTAAATTAGTTTTACAGGGTTGAAAGAGATTTTAGCCTGGACTTATCATGTCGCTGATCCACGCCTGCTGGCCTTCTTGTCTTTCTTCTTCTGTGTGCAACAGTCAGCAGACCTCCAAAGGCTGGATCAGAGGGAGGAAACTGAGGTCACAAAGCCCCATGTGTGCAGCAGCACCATGGGCAGGAAGGACAACAATTGTGGTAACTTTACTTCCATTTATTTCCATTGGTCATTTTACTCATATTAATGTCTAGAGCAGCTTCAAAAAGATATTCTACATAATCTGTAACTCGTACTGGTATACTTTTTATCACACATTTTTTGAAACTGTGCTCATTCAGTCACTCTACTTTCTGCTGGCAGACGGTGACGACCCCAAAACAGTCGTCCAGCCTGACAGAAACACAGGAAACTTCAACCAGCGCACACCCTGCACCTCCACAGGAACTTGTACCTCGGTGTGACTCTCTTCCTTCTGTCTGTTCTCGTTCTCTTTGATTCTGTCTGACTGTGACTCTTTTTTTGCCCTTCTTGGTCAGTTCCAATCCTCTGTTTGATCAAAATTTAAACTGCACCTTACTAGAATGAAGACATCTTTTGTGTTGGAGATGTATTTCAGATTGTCACTCTTTCTTTCTCTGGTGTGAACGTTTTATCAATCTGAATGTTTTAAAAAAAAAACGCTTTGCACTGACACCTCTCTTCGTCTTTTCATCTTCGTCTTTCATCCTGACATCAACTCGCCGCAGCCTGAATCTGCTTTTCTTGGTGACAATCCTGTCAACACGGCTGATGATGAAGTAAAGCGGAGTCACAAGGCAGAGAGCTCTGAGGACGATGAAGAGGGACACCTGGCCTATCACATCGGCCTTGTGATGAAAGAGCGATGTACTTCAACCTTTTGTCTTTTCTGTGCTTCAACATGGCAACCTGAAGAAAACTGTGCACTCACATTATTTATAAATACTCTCTGTTTATTTTTGGCCTCCTTTAAATAATACTTTTAATGGCAGGTGAAATGTTCTTGTTTTTTAAATTATTATGATCATAACATTTTTTAAATGTTTCTACTAACATTTTGTTTCATCTGTCCTATCCAGATGAGGTGGTGTTAACACTGGGAGCAGGAGCCTTTGGCAAAGTGGTGGAGTGTATCGACAGAGACAAGTGAGCACAACTGCTGACTGAACTTTGACACACAAAAGCAAAAACACCAAGACGGCCGGATGGGGAAACAAGTAGTGAGGTTTAATCACATAAAGCTGATACAAGTGTTCTAAAAGCTAAGGAACAAGGCAGAAGGGAGTTCAAGAAATGAGGAGAAAATATGTACAACTCAACTAAACAACAATCCAGGACAACACAAGGACAACGGACAGGGCTGGTGAACAGATGCAGACCAACTAACAACGTTGAAAGTGAGAAACAATCTTAAAGCTGCGGTTGGCAACGTCTGGAAATCAAGCTAGCAGTAGCATGAGTCTCCTAAAGAAGCAACTCCGCTGCACCCTCCCCTCTCTGTTTTTGCTCCAGCTCGTGTTTTATTTCGTTTGTTGTTGTTCTCTCGCTTTTAAGTCCAGTTTGCACCAAGATAAAATGGTTGCAGGGAAGGTTGCAGCAGCTCAAGCTGGCTGATGGTGTCGCCTGCAACTCGGCTTGCCAAGGCACCAGAGGCCGATTTTAGAATGTCGGGCACGTGACTTGTTTCAACAGCCAATCAGCTCGTAGCCACCTCACCTGTCGCTAAGAGGCGCAGCATAGAGCAGCCAGTAGGTACGCGCACTCTCTGAAATGACTGGTGCTTAGGCGAAGTCTTCATTCTTCATTCTCTAAGGCCTGAATCCAGAACCAAGGAGAGGAGCAGAAGTCTAGAGTTCTTTCAGACCACCTGAATTACAAAAAGCTGAAAGGTTATTATGGGATTTTTGCCCAGTGACACCAAAAATAAAATGCTTACCTCAGCTTCAAGTAAGCTAGGGAGGGAAAACGAACGATTAACAGGTGAAATTAATCCCCAATCAGTGAAAGCAATAAAGGTGGCAAAGGGGAAATAAGCATGACATGATAAGAGAACTACAAAGTAAAACAGGAAATGGTTGAACTAACACCCCAAACCACGAAGAACTATGACAATCAAAACAATGTTCAACCATCATCCTGTAAACTGAATGCACGAGGAGTCTGTATTTGTGGCACTATTGCACTTACTCTTGTCTTTGTGTGCGTGTTTGTGTGCACCCACATGTTGGACAGAGACGAGCGTGTCGCTGTGAAGATCGTGAGGAACATCGACTGTTTCCGTGAAGTTGCCATGTCTGAGATCGCAGTGCTGGAGGAGATCAAGAGCCTGGATGATGACAACAGATTGTGAGTGTCACTGAGTGACATCGAGTTAGAACTGAGTTTTTCAGGTTTTTAGTTACTCCATCACCTCCCCTCGTGTTTGTGAATCACTGTCTCTCCTCTGCCAGCGCCTGCGTGAGGATGCTAGACTGGTTCGAGCATGAAGGTCACATCTGCATTGTGTTTGAGCTGCTCGGCCTCAGCACCTACGAGTTCCTCAGACAGAACGAATTCCATCCGTTCCGTGTGGAGCAGATTAGACACATGGCCTTCCAGATCTTCAGAGCTGTCTGCTGTGAGTCTGTGTGTATATGTGTGTGTGTGTGTTTCACTGGAGAACTTTATACTCTTTATGGTTAAGGCCTGGACTTGGTGTGTTATGTGTGTTTTGCAGTCCTGCATCGTAACAAACTGACACACACGGACCTGAAGCCAGAGAACATCCTGTTTGTCTGCTCGGACTACGACCTGGAGTACAATAACGAAACAGTAAAAGATTTTTAAAATCCTAACATTTTAAGGTCTCACCTGCAGTGAAGGATGGTTAGCAGGGTGTGTGTGTGTGTGTGTGTCAGAAACGTGAGGACAGGAAACCAAGGAGTCTGGATGTGAAGGTGGTGGATTTTGGCACGGCCACATTTGACCACCAGCACCATGAATCACTGGTGTCTACACGCCACTACCGAGCTCCAGAGGTCATACTGGGTACACACACAACTTACACTCACACACACACACATGCAGAGCTGATTTTATTAGAACTGTTGAGCTGCTTGTCAAATAGTCCATGTCTGTAGTTTGAACTGTGTGTGTTTGTGCTCAGATCTGGGCTGGAACCAGTCATGTGATGTTTGGAGTCTTGGCTGCGTTCTGATGGAGTTTTATCTTGGACGTATCCTCTTTATGGTATACACACACACATGCACACACACACACACGCACACAAAGAAACAGTGGTAAGTTTTCTCTGCCTTTTCTGTCTGGTTCAGACCCACGACAGCAAAGAACATCTGGCCATGATGGAGAAAGTCCTTGGACCGATTCCCCCCCACCTGCTGAAACAGACCAGGTGAACACACATGCTCACACACACAAACCCACACACATGCAGACGCATGTACGTGCACACATACAGAGAAACCAGTCTCAATTAAATCCCCCTTACATATTGATCATGATCCTTAATCTGCTGTGTAACCCATGTGTCTGTGTTGTTTCATGTGCAGAAAGCAGCATTACGTGCACAACGAACGCCTGAACTGGGACGAGCGGAGCTCCTCTGACGATCACATCAGGAAACACTGTAAACCTCTAAAGGTAAGTCATGCTCAGATCAGCCAATCAGCTGCAGCAGTGAGGCTGCAGAGGGAAGTCAGAGTAAGTGTCTGTCTTTCAGCAGTACATGCAGAGGGACAGTGAGGAAGACCAGCAGCTGTTGGACCTGCTCAGCTGCATGTTGGAGTACGATGTCTGCAGACGGATCACCCTGGAGGAGGCGCTGTGGCACCCGTTCTTCAGCCCGCTGAGGACGCAGACGCAGCAGCGCAGCTAGCATGTACACATGCATGCAGATACACACACACACACACACACACACACACACACACACACACACACACACACACTAAGACATGTCTACCTTAGGCTGTAAATTAAAGTTGCCATAACTAAGCTGTTTGAGTTTATAGTTTAGAGTGTTGTTTTTTTTTTTTAAGTTTTACAAACAGTTTCAAAGATCATTCCTGTCTATTTCATTTTGGATTTTTTTAAGATCCCATCATGATCCAACAGTCTGTCTGTCACTGTAAATAGTCAAGTGGAATGCTGAGCAAGTCCTTGTTTTTCTTTAATAATTCTGTGGAATACTTGTCAGCAGCTTGTTAATAAATATTTTGCATTTGGTGTGTCCTAAATCTGTTTTATACAGTTACTTTCTACTGTTCATGCCTCATAGACACCAACGGAAGAGGGTGCAGCTGCCAAACTTGTCAGCTTTCATGTCTATTGCTTATTCAAACAACTGTCATTGATCTGTGAACATGGCGCCGTTGTTAGGACAATCTGTCAGGACTAGAAACAAAACTGCCTTATTTCAAGGTAAACCTAAAAAGGGGGCTTACAAAATGTGGGTAATAACACTACTTTAATTGAAAATATGTGTGCACACAATGCAAGAAGTCACAGTTCAGGTGCTGCAGAAATGATGACCATAACTATTAAAATTTAATATGTTTTGTCCCAGACACAGTAACACATATATTCAAACCTATACAGGCCCTTTTCAGGTGTATACCCAAAACATCCTGCATGACAGAGTAACAATACAACATTATAAATGAAGAAAGAATCAAAGCTAGATGAGCTTAGACTTCATACAGACGGTGCAGTCTTTCAGTCTAAAGTAAACCTCTGACGTCACCTGCTGTAACTGCCTTGTTGATCCAGACTGCTGACACGTATAAAGCGGATGGTGATGATTTTTATCAAGATTCAAGCAGCCAAGGAAGTTTCCATGACTGAACAGTTATCCAGCTGTAACGTTCAAAGCACTCAGATAAACAGCAGGCTCACCTGCTATCTGACAGCCATCAGTTTAAAGCAGCTTAATCACATGGAGGTTATAAAACTGTGTAAAACAAGGTAGGTCTGAAGGCAGAGGCGCACCATTTATGTATAATGGTATAGGTTCCAGTCTGTCTCATGACTCTTGCTGCAAGTCATTTGTGGTCTGTTTTTCTCATTTTACTCGGCACAGAAAAGAAAACGCCAATAAATGCCAACATGCAGGGGTTTTTAAAGAAAAAAATCCGGCTTCAAATGCTGAAATAGAACATTTGTTTCTCATTTTCAGGGCTCAGTGATCTCATATCAACACAAATAGGACACAAATGAAAGATAAAATTCAGCTGTCACAGTGTCTGTCAGAGAGAATCCAACTGGGGCACTTTAATTACGCCCATTGCATTAGAAACAACGGAGAGAGAGCTGGTTGTGGCAGATAGCTGCACAGCGTGAGCCTTGCTGTTTCCGATAACTGGCTGCAGCAGTGAAGGATTTAGGGTCTTTCTGGGACACCAGATGGAGTCAGCACATTTGGCAATTCTCTCCTTTTGGTGGCACGTCGTCGCCCAGCAGCCAACAACCCACCAGTACAGCAGCAAAACATGGCTGTTAGCTGCTGTCGCACTTCCCTTTGCCAGAATGCGTACACCAGAGGGTTGATGATTGAGTTGCACAGTCCCAGGAGCCACAGATGATTCTCCAGAATGATTTGGAGTTTCCAGCTTTTTAACAGAAGATGTGCTATGCAGACTGAAAAGAAAGGGCACCAGAGGACAATGAAGCAGCCCACAAGAACTCCCACTGTTCTCAGGCCCTTGAAATGGCTCCAGTATCTCCTCTGCAGATGATGATGATGAGGCTCATGTTGTTGATGACCATGGTGGTTAGCTGTCCTGGAGCCAGCTTTCCTAACTTGATGAATCTGTTTGTGGTGACTGCAGGAGATCTTCAGAATGTCCAGGTAGATGTACACAAATGCAGAGACAACAGGGAAGAAGATCACAGTCATTAACACGATGATGTTCCCCGGTTGAATGACCGAGAAAAAGGCACAGAATCCATCGAAGTAGTCCTTCTGCAGCTGCTGCACCATGACTGAGGAACAGAGGACATGGGTTATTTTTAATCTGACACAACTAGTAATCACACTCATCTTTCTCATCCAACACAAATAAAATATGGAAAGACTCAAGTGGCAGTCAAATGCTGTTGCCATAACAGATAAATGTTACCCATTATGGCAGCGGCATAAAGTAGGCCTGTCAGCTGCTAATACAATCCAACATTGTGGTAAGCTGAACACTGTCCCAAGCAAGTCTTATCTATAATGTCCTGATACATTTGGACTTTCTTAATTCACGATACCTCATTCATTCTGTTGGGATCCACAGATGAAGACGTTCATTTTGGGGATTTCAACAGGACTGTTTTTGAATAAACATGTTTCTCATC
>JAQLOL010000006.1:23536707-23550187 GCA_029783665.1 Naso thynnoides | reverse complement strand
TGTATACTCTCTACAAATGAAGTGTCACTGACTTGTTTTCATGAGGTAGTGATTTGTTGGAAATCTGTGAAGTGAAGAGGTTTGTTTAGGGAAGAGTTACCTGGGGTCTCCAGTGCTGCTCAGAAGCTACTGTATATCAGAGCTGGAATTCTGGTCTCCAAAGGAGGTGAGTCCATCACCCACTCAGTAGGACCAGGATGTCCCTGAGTATCTGCACATGTGCATATATGACTGTATGGTACTCAAGGTCTGCTATTTATCCAAGTAGTCATTCTGTTGTTTCAAATCCAGTGTATATAACATTCTTAGATTCTCAAAACATAAAATGTAGAACACTGGACTGAAAATGAAGATATATATATTCCATTATCTTTCAAGTATTACATTATCAATTTTGAAAAAAAAAGACCCACCTGAAAATGTAATAAATCCCCAGTAATGTAATACATTACTGGTAAAAATGTTAATATTACATTATTGGTGAAGTTATTACATTAGTGGGTTTTATTACATTTTCGATCGAGTTAAGTGCAAATTTTATTACATTTTCAGGTGTTATTACATTTTCAGGAAATTATTACATTATAGGGTGCTACAGTGGTGACATTAATGTAGTGGTTTGGGGGTGGCTGTGTATCACACAGGCACCTGCTGTTCATTTTGTCCCCCCTCAACCCCATTTTCTAATCCGAGAAAGAGCATATTCACACCACAAATAAAAAAACTGAACGAATGTGTTGACCAGTTTGTGCCTCAATTAGTTACAGCTAAAGCTCTCTCTTTGTAGATGTTCTTGACCCCTCACCAAATCAAAAGTCTTACCAGTTGAACTATAAGATTATCTAGTTTGCCACTGATAGACTCAGAGTAGCAGAATTCTTTGGTGGAGGTCACAGCAAACTGCACCTGTCTATCCTCTTGACAGACTCTGAAAACGTCATGAGGAGAAAAGGCCTCCACCCCAGGTATATTGCTTTCGTGTAGTTGATTTCTATCTCATTAGACTTTTGTCACTTAATCCACCTACTTGACCTTTGGTGGAGTCTCTGAAACTATTTCTTTTAACAGATTTTGCATTGAGCCCTATCAGATCCCCGAGGACAGCGTGAGCTGTTTCTGAATGATTAGTGCCCTGCTTTGTTCTGCCTGAATGGGGCTTGTAAGAAAAGCTTTTTCAGCTGGAGACTGGTGGAGAGGAAAGACACTGACAATGCCACAGGAATAAATAACATTCTCACACTCCATAGTCATATCTTACCAGCTACTGACAATAAATAAAAGGGCATGATTTATTACTGGAAGAGTGAAATGCAGATTGTCTGCAGTGTAGTTCTGTTCACTTCAAGACAGTGTATAACAAAAAGTGTTGGCAAGCTGGATTCTTTCCAACTTTGTCTGTATTTACACATCAGTAAGACTAATGATCACAAGCTAATATCACAGATCTGTATGTCTCACGGAAAAGCTTAATTTCAAAAAATGGCAAATAAAAAAAGAAACTACAATGCCTGAATACAAACACCACCATAGGGTGAAAACACACTTCTTGATTCCACCCTTTGCTGTGGTCTGTTATGAATTCAATCTGTAGTGATGGAGCAGAGTGGCCACTCCTCATGTCCATCTGGTCAAGTGTTGATTGTTTTAGGAATGAGATTGCCCAAGTGGAAGCACCAACCCTGCTGTTAATACCACCAGTGCAGGGGAAGAGGAGGGGGAGGTACCTCAGACACTGATGCCGTGTCCTACGAGTGGCAGACGGAAAAGGATCCAAATGTGAAAATTGAAATTCTTTACGTGTGTTTTTGCAGTGTTTCATGCCAATACAACACTTGAGCTGAAAGACAATGAGAATAGAATGAAAATGCCAGGATTGCAGCTTTGACACATGCTCCAAGACAAACAAAAGGTCAGAGTGTAACTTGGCTTTGCTTTTCTGCAGATGTCTAGCTTTGGCATTTTTGCATCATAAAGACATTAGTATGCTTCAAATGAATTAATTATTGGGTTGTACTGTGTGACATTGTGTGCTGCTTTCTTAATTGGTTCAATTCGTCATTTCTAGAACATCCTACTGATAACTTTTAACCTGATCTTCGAATGTGGCCATTCAGAACATTTTTGAATTAATATGTTTTCAGTTGACTATTTGTTGGAGATTGGTTTATTTGTGAAACACACTGATGTGTTTATCTTGAACCTCTCTTATTTGTGGTGTTCACTAAAATGAGGGTATCAATTCAGATTACGTAAATGCTCTTTGTCGATGTTTTCATCAAAATTGGTGAGAAAAATGTTACTTAAGAGTTACAAAAAAAAATTTACGCTGCAGAGTTTCAGGTTCTGTGCTCAGAAATCAGCAAACGCAGCATCAGAAATATAACCAGACAAGTTGTGAGACTGACAGGTTAGCAATCAGTAGCTTCCACAGTGCATAACATTTCATAAAACAAAACACAACATTAATATTCAGCTGGAGTTTAATGTCACTTACTGCATTAATATAAATCTGATTTATTCTTTCTTTTTAGCTCTGTGTCTGTTCTACCAACTTTTCATATCCAATTCATCAAAAACAAGTACTAAATTCAGTTCGTGGTTGATTAAAGTTTCTTAATCTGAGGTGGAAGCTGCATATTTTATTTTATGACTTACAACTAAAGAACATAACAGTTTGAAGGCCTATTATTGAAAAATGGACATGATTTTTTTTTAAAATTATCCTGCTGTCTCACACTCTGCACATCTCTACAAGCAAGCTAGTCAAAGTTCTCTCTTCTCTCTCATTAGTCAACCAAGCTGAGGTGCGCATTATCTTTAGCAGGAAGACTGTGTGGACATCATGAGTCTGGAGTGTCTAAAAGCACTGAGCTGCTACCACTACAACAGTCAGTCAGCACAATATGCTGACTTCTTCGTATTAAGGCAAGATGAACAGTTTATATGGTCATTGTAGACATTGCCGTCACAGACATGTAGGTAATTGGTTGACTTTCTTTGTTGGATCTGGTCTGATTAGGAGATATGGCATTTGTCTCACTTTGGATGGAGCAACTCTCATTTTAAAAACAGTGGACGATTTTAAGTTAACCACAACCTTGAAAACCAAGAGTCGAGACACCCAGGACACAGTTGTTGTCTTGCACACTTCTTTGGACTTCCCTTAGACAAAAACGAATGTGTTCAGACCCACGGCGCTGAAGAAAAGGGTAATTTGTAACGTTATTTGTTATCCGTCATGTCTCCGTGACTTCTTTATCAGTAGCTGTAGTGAGGTGATAATGAACGCAGCAAAGCACCACGAAGGACCAAAGCACTGTTATTGACTGACACGTCTCAAGTACTTTACTTTTGAATGTTATTTGTTGTCCTTATTTGTTGTCATTAATGTTTCCATTACAGTTACTTTTGTATCAGTAGTTGAGGCAAGACAATGTGATTTTTGCATACGCCAACCCCCCATACCTGAATGTATGGATCCCAAAATGCCATATGGAGCCCCCTGGCAGCCGTCTGTGCGCTGTGGGAAAAAACACACAAATACCCATTAGAAACAGTGTCTGCCCCTGGAGCAGCTTAATTAATTCAAATGAAAACTAGAAGAAGAGAAGTTAAATACAAAAAAATTTAATCAGAACAAGACTGCCATGTACTGCTCACATTTGGTAACATGTAAGCCATGGCAAAATGGAAATTGGAGGCAGTAACTATTCTTTGATTCTTTTCCTAATAGCTGAGAGCATCTTTCTTGGGTTTATTTTTACTCAAAAAAATTTGGGTGTTAAATTTATAGTCACCATGTATTTGTAGTTAACTTTTATCTTACTTGAGGTTACCTTCTTCCTTGTTTTAATTGAAACATTCTGCTCAGTATACTTTCTCATTACATGTTGTATTGTTACATTAATTCTAAGGAAAGCTTTGCCATTGTCTAATGTGGAAAGAAGTCTTTGAAATAAGAACAAGGGCCTGTTTAAGTTTTTGACACTAAGTTCACTTTCAGATGGTCGTGTTATAATTTACAGAACTGTACACAGTTAGATTGTGTTTAATCTGATACCTACGTTTTTCCAATGATTGATTCTGCTTTCAAAGAACATGTAAATGATTTCTTTAAAATGAAGTGTTGAGATCCACAGATGAAGACGTTCATTTTGGGATTTCAGCAGGACTGTTTTTGAATAAACATGTTTCTCATCTGCCACAAAGGAAGCTATGGACTGAGCTCATCCCCACAGTCCTCCAAATCTTTACACCTAGGAGTGAAGACATGCCAGAGACCCAGCTGTGAGCTACCATTGGTCAGTGGGATCGTTTAGAGTCAGCAAAGGCAGGCTAGCACTTCCCATTGACTACCAGTGTTTGAGCTAAGCTAGTTAGCGGTGGGCAAGCTCTGCCTGTGTCTTTGATCCGAAAAGTCACACTTTAAATTGGAAAAGTCACACATTTAATCACACATTTGTCAGTTCAGATTTGTTGTAGGTCAGGTCAAGAGTTTGTAACAGCATTGCCTTTAATCTTTTCAGACACACATTTATGTTTACTGCCTTCATGTAATTTGAATGTTTATCACCAGGTTGCCATTTTTTCCCTGTTTGATATCAGAACAAGTGCCGCCCAAATTGCACGTGCCACTCAGCGATTTTGTCACACATTTAGCTGTTCTTATTGACTGGAGGTCTATCCAGTTGTCTGAGGCATTTTGGTCCACACCCAATGATGGTTCATGGAAACTAAAAGTGAACTGAAGGGTTCCAGACCCATCCGTAGATGCAGATTGTTCTGTTATGCCAGGCTGACAATCATTGGTATAGAGTTTAAAATAATAACTACTGTCAAATCCTGTTTGATAAACCCTCCCACTTGACACACCATCAATTAAAAAACATTAATTATTCAGTTGCACATTATTTTTTTTTACCTGGCATGAATCCTAAAATGAAGGAGCTGATCCACAGAACCAGAAGGGAGCCGACCACAGACAACTTCCCAGACAGCTGGGAGTACCGCAGGGGCATCTTGATGGCTGCATAGCGGTCAAGTGATATCAGGAACATGGACAAGATGGATGCTGTGCAGGGCGACATCACGAAGGCCATCCGCATCAAACACCTAGTCTTGCCCTGAGCATGTTGCGTGATGTTTGCCAGAGGATCAGCAGATCTGTACCAGTATGGGTTCAGAGTGATGTTTTTACTTTGGTCGCTGCTGTTGAAGTCCTCTTTGGCCAGACCAGTGATGGCAACGCCCACTAGGGTGTCTGCCAGTGCCAAGTTGAGGACAAAGCACCAGCTCTGGCTTCTCTTGGTAAGAAGAAGTTTAAGAAGAGCTGCTGCCACTGGCAGGTTGAGGGAGATGATGATGCAGGAGGCGATGCTCAGGATCAGCCCCATCACCTGAGGCTGCACGTCGCTAAAGGGAATTAGCTCGGTGGAGTTAAAGAAGGTATGAATCATGCTAACTGGAGGCTCGGTGCTCTCATATTCACACTAACAGGACACATTAATGATAACCTCCCCCCCAAAATTAAAGGTTAAATTCCCACAGACTGTGTGCAGTTGAGACGGGTTACTGTTGTATCCCTTACACACGTTGTGCAGTGGAGAGACAACAACCGCTGCACTTAAATGATGCTCACTGCCATTAGAAACAAAGAATCAAATATCATACCATAGAATTTACTCCACCAGCTTAACTCTCATGATTTCATTCATCAAACTGGTTTGATCAACACAAGATGGAGAATCTTGTCAGCCAATATCGTCCTGTGAGGATAATCCAGCGTCGTAAAATGTTTCCATTGTCACTCATCAAAGTTTTTGAATCTAATCTGCTGCAAAAAAACATCCATTAGGTCTCATCAGTGTCCTTGAAATCTCTTCAACAAATGCAGAATGACAAAAACAATCAAAGCTTTATCAGGTCTCGCTTGTCTCCTCCCCTTACACACACACACACACACACACACACACACACACACGGACCCACGCACACACACACACACAACAGCACAAATACAAACTGTTCTGCTCAGCATGCTGTTGTTGCCTCTGTGGGAATGACCCTTGTTCCAGCAGCCAGCCTGCCGACTCTTAGTCTGACCGGAAGGTCTGTTTTTTTTATTATGTTTACTGTCTTTAATCATTTTCTAGTCAACAAGATTTTTCAATCTGCAGCTTGGTTAATGTACTTTGAAGAACAGAACCTTATAAAGGCTGAATGTCGTGTCACTGTTTGAATTTCAGGATCCTGGCGTTGTGCATGCTGGCTAACTGTTACACTACGGCTTTCAGAGACACTTTAATGGAGTCACTGGTGACGTTAGGGGACAACAAGTCATTGTTTTGCAAATCACAAGTGTCAAGTCTTTGCACTCAAGTCCTAAGGCAAGTTAGGCAAGTCCCAAGTCATATTCTGAGCCTCAAACTTTGAGTTTTAAGTTCTAAAGAAGTCAAATGTGCCTTGATTTGGGTTGTGTGAAACTTCAAATGTCAAACAAAGTTCCAAGTTGTTGCATCTCCATCTGTAATTTTTCAACCTGCATGATTTTTGTACTGCAGATAATTTTTTCTAGACCACTGCGTAGTTTCAAGCTCTGTCACAAAACACACGTTCTTCATGTTCTCTCCTGGAACTTGCCTGGATGTTGTTGTGTTGGTTCAAACTAAATGGATCTGAGGAATTCAGTGTCAAATTGCTGGGAATGAAACGTGTTAACTTTGTTGATTCATGAAATGAAGAAAAATCATCATTCAAGGAAACTTTTTGTAAACCATTTACATGTTTTTTTAATGTGTAGATGTAAAATATTAGGTCTCCATACAGTAATATGCATATTAAACATCTAAATCACACCATGCAGGAGGAACAGTAAATTTAAATGGTGACATGAATGTAATACACATTTGTAGACTTGTTTATCATGCATGTCATTGATCATCCATCTCCATTTTTTGCATGCTCTGCAGGTTGTAGCTTTAATGCGGATGAGTCCTGCAGCGCAATAACTTACAGGAACATGCTAATGTGGCTCCACATGCTCCACATGTTAATGTGGAGCTGAGTAGAAGAAGATTTACTGTTTCTGAACGTTTATGGAGCCAAAATATAGAAATGCAAAAACATTTTATATTTCTCTGAAGACACTTAAGAAACATACTGCACTGTGGCCTCCTGTATGTGCAGATCATTGGTAGTGATAGTGTTGAAAACAGGATTACTTGAGTGATCTTATAAAAGTCTATTCAGTGATATAAAACAGAAGCAGCTGCACTGTGTTTGCACCCTGTACAGAGTTGAACGGTCTTGGTTAAACTCTAACCGGGCTGGCTGCCGTCCTACTTGAGCCCCACAGTCCCCAGAAGAGACATCTGGCCCAGTGGGAACATTTTCCACTAATAGATCTGACTAATGATGCGTTCTTGCAGCACACGCTCAAGACATCACCTGGCATCACTCCAGCTCCTCAAACTGGTAACCACTACAGTCTGTGAGAAAAACACTCAATGAAAACTAGAGAGCGACTGGAGGAAAGAGGCATTGACCTTTTTGCATCTTGTGTACAAGAAAATCTCTTTATTAATCATGCTGAGGTCTTGAGGAGGCAGCATTTTACAGCACTGCTTCCTGGAGATGACGAATGCCCAGCTAAAACAGGAAACAGCAGGGATGCACATAACTCAAGAACAAATAAATGTAGTGACTTTTTCAGAAAATGAGTCACGCAAATTGCACAATCACCGCTTAAGTCCCTTTGGAAGTTTAGGAAATTGCAGTAAATGAATTGGACTGATGAAATTCTGAGACATGTTATTCGTCATCTCCCCATTAGGTACTACTAGCTCCAAAATTTCTTTCTAGAATAAATATATGTGTTACTGAGGCATTTGGTGCTGAGTTTTTATTGTTGTTAGTATTATTATTATTTAATTTTGCTGTTATAATAATGTTGTCATCAATATCTTTATTTATGTTTATTACATCTGTCTGCCAACAGGCAGAACTGGTAAAAGAGAGCATCTCTTTTTGCTCTCAATCTTGTTTTTTCTGTCTGTTTGAGCAGTGTCCAAAACAGACGGCCGTTTTAGCCATTTCTCCACGTCGCTAACGCCACGTTGCTGAGTAGTTCTTCTTCGTCGTTGTCTTTTTCTTCTTCTTTGAATAATGGTAACTGTCATCATCTTCTTCCTAATATTTGTGTTTTTTTAACTTAATTTCAAGTGCTGTTTTCTGAATTCTGCAAGTCAGTTTTCTGTTTTATCTTTTTAACATCCCTCCACCTCCACCGAGTTCCAAGTGCGTGGGAAGATTCAATTATTGTCCCTGTGCTTAAAAATAAAGCTCTCAAATCCTTAAATGATTATAGCCCTGTGGTGCTTTTTATTGATGTTTCTCCTGCTTCTAACTGTATTCAGCCTCATATTTTAGTACAGAGGTTAGAGAGCATCCACAACATCGAGCCTGCATGGTCTTATACGCTGGCTGTTGGATTTCTCAACTGTAAGGTCACACAACGTGTCACGGTCAGTGGTCTTTTTTTGAATGTTATTGCATCATCCACTGAATCAGCGTATTTATTTCTACCCGAAGCTTTGAAGTTTTAATTTTGATGATTGTTACGTACCTGGCTGGGCCTGTATGTAGATGGTGGCTGGACCGAAAGGAGGAGTGGGGATGCAGGGTTTTTACCGAAAACTCCGGTAGTCCAAGACGTGTCGGGGCCCCAACTGCTGCTGCTCCAATGCTCTGATTCCAACGGCGAGCCCAAGCTGCTGCACGGCCTCGCCACTCTGACTCAGCGTTCAGGTTTTTACTTAAAATCTCCTCTTCAAGGTGGGTGAAACAAAAGAAAGCGTCAAAGTGTGCAGCAGGAGTGCAGGCACAACATTAACTCACCTGCCCAAACACAATGTCAGGACCTTGAAGAAAGCCCGCTCAGCGCTGGTGGGTAGTCACTTCCTGTCCAAGGAGTTCATGTTGCTTCCCTCTGCTGCAGGTATTCTGCCAAGATTAAGCACCAATGGATTTAAAAGCTCCCTTGTCTCTGTTTAAACTGGCCTCTTTAATAACACTGTGTAAGTGTTATTTGCTCTTTGGTGTTTTATTGTTGTTCATTGTTTTATTTATTGTTGACCTTTGCTGCTGGCTGTGCAACAAATTGCCCCTCGGGGATAATAAAGATACCTTTGATCTTTGATTGAGTACTGGTACTTGTATGAGTCACGCATGAAGCAGACATCATAGAGAAAAATCTCACTTTTCTGCTTTCAAAATGCTGAAAAATCAATATGTAGGCTTTATCACTAAGGCGATGTCTACATGCTAATATTAGCATTAGCCTAAAGCAAAGCTGTAACTTCTGTTGGCTGCTAGCATAGCAGTATACTCCTTTTAGTCTTGATATACTTTGAAAATGTTCACTGACTGCAAAACACTATTTGTCATAAAATCAGTCACCGTGTGAAAAATAAACCAAGAGTTCAACATATCTGGATTTTGGCAGGAAATTCGACATAATGTGTGACACTTCCAATTCAGACACACTAACACATCCTCAACCTCTGCACATCAGTCTCAGCCGGGCTCAGAGCAGCAACACACAGTTTCACCGAGTTCAGTGTGAGTCCACAGCAACCTGAGAGGAAAGATCCTCTTTTTATCAGCCCAGCCCCCTCCCAACATGCCAAAATAGCTTCAACAGACACACAATGTAGGGATGTTATTCACCCCTGCTAGACCTTTCAGGACCTTTCAAAACAAAGTGTGGGTCAGCAGTAATTGTGCCCAGTGCCCAGCAGCACCCAGGGAGCCAGGATCGTGTTTACGCCTCTGCCAACGCCGTCCTCAAACAACTACAACAGATTCTTGCAACTCCGTCTGCGTCTGGGATCTGTTTCGAAGGAGCTGCTGAGAGTGTTCAAACCAAAGCCAGGAGTTTTCCTGTTTGGGAAGATCGGTCTTTCAGAAAATAGTTTCTTCTGGACAGGATTGTGAAGGTGATGATGATGATGTGATGTGAGCGAAGTGTGGTGTTCAGCAGGAGCAGGGATTAAACTGCCGCTTCCCTTTGCAGTTGCATCAGTGAGGCCTGCAGCAGAGCTATCGGAGGTTTCAGGTTAGAGCCTGATGAGAGACAAGAACAGAGCTGACAAAGACTTTATGACACTGTTTTAATTTTATCCTCTCATATGTGTTCTGGATGAGGACAGCTTGATAAACAAATATGCATCAGAAAAAGGCTGTGTGTTACATGTTTCCTTATTTTACTGGAGTTCTGTGAGACTAGTGAGGTGCTGTTCTGTTTGACATGATTTGCTAAAACACACAAAAACTTTTAGAAAATTTAGTCCAATCTGAGTGGGTTCAATAGTTTCATGGACAAGAAAAAATAAAAATACACAGAGTTTGATTTGATTCAGTTTAATCATGAAGGTGGAGAACTTTCAGTAGCACCACAGTTTGTTCTGAACTTGGCAGAAATGCAGTTTCATTCTGTGCTGAATAATTTATAAGGCAAACATTATCTGGAAACACAGCCTCAGTGCAATGACTCGGATCTCATGTATGTCACTGTGCTATACTCATCCAGTGGTTCTCAACCTTTTTGGGGTACTCGATCCCCCAAATTTGAAATTGTGTGGACCCCTGACCCCTCTGACCTCCATCCTGGCCAAAAAATACATGTTCTCTTTTTGCTCTTGATTTTGTTTTTTGTTCTCCCGTGAGCCAAAATCTGTTTGAGCGACGTCTGAGACAGACAGCCCTTTTAGCCATTTCCCCATGTTGTTCATGCTACGTTGCAGAGTAGTTCTTCTGTCGTCTTTTTCTTCTTCTTTGAATGATGGTAGCTGTCATCTTCTTAGTGTTTGTGTGTCTGTTTGTATCTTAATTTCAAGAGCTGTATGCTGAATTTGTCAGTGAGTTTTCAACTTTACACTTTCCTGCAAACTTTTAACAATAAAAGCCTTATTAAGACAAAATGGTGTGTGTCCACTTAAACGCTGGAGGGCTCTTAATTTGAAAAGAATATAGAAAGCGCTGAATTTGTATTAACAACGTAATGTAACTTTAAAAGGAAGATGGGATCAAAATGAGGCTTTGTACTAAAATATTGCTAATTTTAAACATATCAGCCAGAGGCTATTGGAAATAAAAGTGTGTTACCTTTTGCAGCTGAGGTAAATACATTTCTCAGTCACTATTTGAGGAATAATGTAAAGATCATAAGAACTTTTTAAATTATGTGTTATTTCACAGACCCTTGCAATTGCACTACGGACCACTAGGTTGAGAATCACTGCTATATTCCATGTATAAATGTCTGCACTGCATTTTGGCCAGGTCGGTCTGGTAAAAAGAGATAATGCATCTTAAAAACTTTAAGGTTGACTAATATAACTTCCTGGCACCTTCCAAAACACTTCCAGGATTCCTCCAGGAAAACGTCAGTCGGCCTTTAATTTAAATCTACTGTAGCCTGGAGACACTGTACAAAAAATCCTTTAAACAGACCTCTTCATCACAGTTTCGTGGTAAGAATGTGATAGATTTATGGCACGTCATGGGTGAAGATCATGGAGTACAATAGAAGAGCTGAAGAAAAGGGAGCAGCGTAAAGAAATGATGTTCTTTCTCTGTCTGCTTTGTCTCTGTAGACCAGCAGCGGTCACCCGTGAGCATAAGAGGAGGTGCATTTGCCCTGTTATTTTCAGACAGTGTGAAAATGACTGAATTTCTGTTTCAATCAGGCTAAAGATGTCGTTAAAGAGACGGCTGCTGTCCATGTTGTTGTGCTGTGTTTATTGTGTGGCCTCGCTCTTATGCATCCACCCGAACCGCAACAACTGCTTCTCCATCGGAGCACGGTGAGTCTGTGTGATGAGCACGAACCAGCGTCTGACGCTCGAAACACTCATCATTTTTATTCTTGGGAAAGGAGAGCTTTGTGTATTTGGTATTTAGTGAGCAGATTTGAAACACAATTGTCATATTTCAAAAGTGTCAGCAGCTTTTGTCTCGTTTTCACCTCCAGGAATCTGGTGTCAGTCGTCCAGCAGCTTTACCAGCGTGTTATTCGACTGCTGCGCACCACTCTGTGATCCACGACACTTCCTGTGTTTGAACCAATAACTGTGAACCTGTCCTGCCTCTGTGGCCACTGTGGCTGCTGTAAAGCATGCCTGCCAGTAGAGCATCACCATTTAAAAGCAAGAAAAGACGAAGAAACAGAAGAAGAGGAATGGTGTCAATCTGTTCTTGGACCGTGAAGTTTCCACCAACTGCTCTGCTGTGTTTACCACTGCAACGCTCTGATTTATTTATATACTTTTAGACGAGGAGGCAAGGAGAAAATTAAAAATGTTGATTTTTTTATTGATGTAGATTAACATTGTGGGTGTCTGCCGTGCGAGCGAGTGAAGTGGAAAGGACGGATGTCTTTTATATTTCATTTTGAATATGAGCTTGGCTGCTTTACTGTTTACTACAACGGCAGAAGATTTAAACTTCAAGACAAAAGGCTTGTGATTGGTAGCTGACTGGTTAAAAATATCCGGACGCATGGAAAGTATTATTGTAATATGTAAAGGGGCAAGTCTTCCTTTCCTCAGTGGGGCTGTATTGTAGCTGGGATGAGCAAACACCTGTCGTTTGAGCAACATCCGTTCAGAGTGAAGCCTAAAACAAACATCTCTGAGGTCTCCTTCACAGTATTAGAACTTTGGAAAACCTTCCCGAACTCAACATGTCATTTACTCATTTTCAAAAAGGAGACTTGATCTTAAAAGGACTCAAGGATAATCAGTTTTGCTCTGAATCTGACGTGATTAACCCAAAAGGCTGAAATAGCCAGTGAGCACTAACAGCAGTTTGAGGCAGTAGTCAAAAAGAAAAGTATGTGTCACTTTTCCTTGCAACAGGATTTGATCAGTGCCAGTAGTGAGTCCTTTTGGATCCGGTTAGGTATCAGACATAATGACACACAGATCTGAGCCTTGCAGCAATAACACAAGGCCCTACTCAATTAGACTGAAAAAACTGAACACAGGTTTGTTTTTAGGAACCGAGAGAAGCCCTGGAGACCTATAGCCTACTGTACTTAAGAACACATATTCCACATCAACAACCGGCTTGTGCTTTGCAAGTTTAAAAACCACAGTGGTTCATGATCCAGCATGTGCAGGTCGAAGAACTTTAGACGCGTCATACAGCAAGAAACACAACAACAAAATCCAAGACGAAGAGAGAGGAACCATTCGCAGCTTTGCCAATTTGCTGCAATGATGCTCTTTACTATTGTTGCACAAGAGACATTAACAGGAAAGCTAAAAGAAAGAGGGGATGTCACAATTTTTCAGATGCAAATAAGCTGACAGCACACAACTTCTAAGTTCGAATTTAGCAACAAGTTATGTGACGGGCTTTAAAATGATTTGGTTGCCTGTTGAGCATGGCTCTGAAAGGTGTTTTCCCACCAATTTAG
>JAQLOL010000006.1:23516503-23532991 GCA_029783665.1 Naso thynnoides | reverse complement strand
AGTGAGAGAAAAAGTCTTGTTTTTGTGTCGCTTAATCAGTCAGACTGACAGTATTGTTCAGCTTCTGTCAGTGCGCGTGCTGTGCACACAAGAACTATCACAGTGTGTGGCTATTGGCCAGTAGCTAACGGTGCTAACAACAGCATTAGCTAACAACGGCTCCTTGTAACCGGAGCGGGGCCAGCTCAGATTTGACGTCACTCCCAGGTCCGAATTCTGACTCCCGTGGTTTAGAAGCAGAGGGCGTGTTTGGGAGATGAGCAGGTTCGTGTCTGTCCTTCTGTATGTGGCACGGTGACGTGTCACGCAGGGACGGAGGCTCCCGCTAACTGCAGCTGTTGTGTCTCGTTGCAGTTCATCACAGACGTCACTCTCATCATTGATGAAGCTGATTGCAAAGACCCGAGAAGATTAATGAAGTTTCTTCAACTGTACAGTCCTGAGAAAAAAGGTGGCAGCTACAAAGTGAGAGGAACCTTTGAGGAAGTAGAGGAGCTGTCAATCAAACTGTCAGCGCTGAGGCATCTCTCACCTGTCACACGGGGAGGAGTCCGTCTGCAGGATGAAGAGGATCCAGTTCATGTCAGAGCGGTGGATGTATCCAGCGTGGTCATGGCCTACATTGTACAAAAGTGTGCAGAAAAATTCAACAAAATTAGAGACAACGCTTTTGTCACAGTAACACACGATAAACAAAGTGTCACAGAACAGGTGATTTTCAGACAGCGCCACGTCTCCATGAACCGTGTTCACGTTGACCTTGTCAGACAGCAGTTTGTCACGTTCTACCAGAGAATGGCCTCCGACCTGCAGGTGACGTCTGTCCCTCTGAGTCCACACAGGTACCGAGACCTGCAGAAGAAATTCCCACAAGTCCTGTTCAAACGGAGCCACAGCGGCTGTGAGGTAACAGCCACGGGGCCTTTTATGCACATCGCCCAACTGAAAAAGCTCCTTTCACAAGATACACTAAGCTCGAGCGGGAGTCCTGTGAACAGAGGTCCAGTCAACAACGCAAGCAAAGAGACGTCCGATACTTCAGCCGCATGCCGCAAAGATCCAGAGGATGAATCATGTCCCATCTGTATGGAACCGATAGAAACATCAGAGAGAGAGACTCTACGGTGCAAGCACTCGTTCTGCACAAAGTGCCTGAAAAAGGCCTTCGACTACAAGCCTGTTTGCCCAACGTGTGGAGAGTTATACGGCGTGCTGACAGGGACACAACCTGAGGGAGGCAAAATGAACATCAGCAAAACTCTGACATCTCTGCCTGGATACGAACAATATGGGACGATAATCATCCGCTACAACATTCCAAGTGGCATCCAAAAGGTAAGATCAGTGGCACACGCTTAGTGAGGTCACTTTTACTGTCAACCTGACAAACAACCTGAACTGGAGGTCCACGTCTTAGTTTCCTGTGGCGTACAGCTGCCTGTCACAGTCCTCACGGGCAGGTGATGGTGCTGCTGTGGTCTTCATCACTGAGCGGTGGAGCGTCGGTCACATGATAACAGGACAACATGAGGGATCAGCTGGGATCAGCACGAGCATCCCGCTGAGGCCATCTTTAGGCAAAGCGTGCAGGGAGTCCACACTGAGGCCCTCATGTCTCTGCTCGCCCCAGATTACCGAGGCTATGACATCACACGGAGCGTGAACTGGTCACAGGTCAGCGGTCGATCAGAGATCGAGGACAGTACAGTGACAAAGGTCACCATCTGGTTAATACACGACCACCTGTGAACAGTGACTGATGTTATTAGTTTAACACAGTTTCTGTGTTCATGTCGGCTCCTTTCATGCAAACAATACAAATAAATCCAGCGCAGTTTTTCGGTTTTCTTGGGACTCGCTCCCTCATAGTAAACTGCTGCTGTGTTTAGCCGGCTTCACGACGCTTATGCTCCATCAACAATGAAGTCAACAGGAGCAAAAATAGGTCACTTTTGTCAATATAAAACTTCAGACCTCTAAGTTGTGGACACACTGCCAACATGAAGCCAAAAAGATGTGTCACTGAAACTTTGTGTTCATCGTTTAGTCCACTGAAACAAAAAGAAACGGTCACGGCAGAAAAACAAGCGCGGGGGGGGGGGGATTCTGCTTTAAATAAATTTAAAAGAACTGGTTACCAAATCTGAAACAGTTTGTGTGAATAAAGCAGCTGCCACATCCTCATCTTAGCGCTTATTTGAGAGATGTGCACTTTCATAAGTTAGTTGTTGACAAATGTCATTTAAAGGAGTAGTTAGTTTTTTTGCACATGAAGCTTTATAATTAGGATATTTAAAATCACATACGATGTTCTGCTGCACGGTTATGATGAAGGGTGCAGTCCAGACGTCACCGCTCGCTGAAAACGGCAGGTGGTCGAGGGGCACTTTAAGTGCCTCAACAAACTGTCCAAAAACACAAGAAACATTTGTTTTTAAAAGATGAGAAACTCGCTGAATGTTTCGTGGCGTCCTCCCATGTTCTGACGCGAAAGCACAAAGTGAACATCAGTTTATAGACTCGGAAACAGCTGTTTGTTTGTTTTCTGAGTCAGCTGAAAGAGCTGTTTCCGGGTCACAAGCTTGTCTGACTTCATGTGTTAGTGTTGGTGAATGAAAGGACGTCACTGAACATTTGGTGAGATTCTCATCTTTTAAAACAAGCTTATTTTGACGGATTGTTGAGGCACCTAAACTTCCTCTTGACCACCTGACGTTTTCAGCGAGCGCTGACGTCAGCAATGAGCTGCAGCTGTCAGGACTGCACCCTTCATCGTATGTGATCAAAAATATCCTTAACGTGCAAAAAAACAAACTTCTTCAAGTGCAAACAAGCTCAGATTGTATCTCTATGTGTTGCTAGTTATTTTTATTGTATCAGCAGCCATTAAAGCAGCTTCCAAGTTCTGCTGAGGTTTGAAAGCTCTGTTGCAGGGAGACCGGACAAAGACAGCGAGATAAAAACCTGCAGACAAAACCAGATGTGTTCATACTTCCATAAGAATTCAAAAAGCTGCTGTGCCTGCAGGTGGAGCATCCGAACCCCGGGCAGCCGTATGAAGGCGTGTCCCGTACGGCGTATCTGCCCGACTCGTCAGAGGGCCGGACGATCCTAAGACTGCTGCAGCAAGCCTTCGACCAGAGACTTATCTTCACTGTGGGACGCTCCACCACCAGCGGCAGGAGCAACGTGGTCACATGGAACGATATTCACCACAAAACCTCCACACATGGAGGACCTACTCAGTAAGGACTCCTGTTTCTATCAGTGTGCTTCATGAAGCGTTTCACGCAGCTGCGGCGCAGTTTGAGCCTCCTCAGGACCCGTTCAAGACTGAGGAGTGTACGGCTGTGCCACATTTGTGTTTATTTCCTGTTTAGAGTGTGACATCATAGGACGAAATGCACACTCAGCGTAACTGTGGATTTTCATTGTGACTGGAACTGAGTGTGTGTCCTTGTGTTTACAGATACGGATTCCCAGATCCCGACTATCTCCGCCGAGTTCGAGATGAGCTGGCAGTCAAAGGCATCAAATGAGTGACTTTATGAACACATGAATGTCAGACTAGCAGGACAAAGTCCAGAGTTATGTTCAAACACCTCACATTTTATAACTGCACACAGAGATGTGGATGGAAGGTCGTTTCTTACCCGGGATCACAGAATACATTGATTTAATGTAATTTGATGTTTCAGCAATATTTTTGTTTTTTAAATTCTGTTCATGTTTGTGGATGAGCTTGTTTAAAGTCACATTGAAAAACGGGTGCTGAAAATGGAAGTCGTGGGTGTGATGAATGTCGTGGAGGAAGCAGTGTGAGCGGCTGTGGGGGTTTATGTCATTTGTTCTGTATTTTGTCGTAGCTCAGGCAGTGCCGGGACATCGACCTCATGATCAGCAGGCCCGGGAGCTGAACCAACCACCGACAGACCTCGACCACACTGAAGTCCTCAACATGCGCACGGCCGACAGAGTGGCTCAGCTCGCTCTGCACGGCCTGGTTGGTTCTCTGCTCCTATTGATGACCATGAACACGACCGTGTTAGATGCGTCCCACCTTCTTGAGGCATGCGGCCAATCAGAAGCGTCACTCTGTAACAACGACAATTCCCAAACTTTAGTTTCGTCTTTGAAGGCATTTGACAGATAAAGTTATGATCAGATGAGATCTTTGGGCCCATCGCTTGCTTCAGCACACACGGACGTTGTTGTTCGGGTTAAGTGGATTTTATCTCTGTAGCGTCGAATCACAACAACAGTTGTCTTCGACACTTTACGCGCCACACACACACGAGCAGGAACTTGGCGGCAGCGGCGAGGAAACGGTTCTCGTGGTTCTTCAGGTGCCATGTGGACTGATGAGTGTTGACTCCAGAAGCTGCGTGTTTGTTGCATCATTTAAACTTTTCAGGTTACGTCTGTCCCTCATTGGGCTGCATTTTACTTTGAAAGGACAGAGTGGCGCTGCACTTGCAACACAGAACAAAGCTCAGATGCAGTAGAGTCACTTTATTTTACTGCAGCAGTTAGAAAGACACACTTGTGTGTGTTGAACTGAGTGTTTATCAGAAAAAACACTTTACCTTCATGTCGACATGGATCATCTGCGTATGGAGGATAAACGTGTGATTATGGCGAATAAAGTAGTCACGGTGAAACCTGAGACGTATTGAAGGAGCCACGACCTTGAGCCAGACTTGACTCGTGAGCGCCACCTGTCTGTTGGCTGTCTTCAGTGTGAAATGAGAAGATGCTCGACTGAAGTTAAAGTGTCGGGTCACACCATTAATAAAATCAAAGATTCTTTCTTCCCATTGATGGTATTTCCAAGCAGGTTTTTCCAGATTTTTACATTTTCATCTCTAGCTTCTGAACTAATGAAGTTGTAACAAATGGAATTCAGTTTTTCACAGCATTAAAGAAAACACATTTAAAAGTCAACAGGTGCATGTTTTCAGTAACAAAGTCCTTTTTACAGAATAACCCAGAGACATCAAACACTATCGACAGTTTGTGAGAAAATGTTTGTCATTTGACTTTTGAGTTAAATTTCTTCTTCGCAGTTATTCACACAGATAAATCCAGTCAGATTCACTGCAGAACCATTTTTTATGTTTCTTATTCTTCACACATTTGACTGAACGTGACAGATTTGTTTAGTTTTGCTCTGTTGTAATTTTCTACAGTGAAATAAACAAATTCAAACGAGGCTGCAGCACAAGTCAGAGGTGTGGAGACGCCTTCGTGTCCCGTGGTTTTTCTTTTTCAGATTTTTCCTACGTTATGGCATCAGTAAAACTACAAGAGGACATATGGAAATATGTCATAAACAAAAGTGTTTTATATTTTACATTCTTCTAACTGCATTCTGTCTCTCAGCTTTAACACATTTGTGGTGTCTGCAGTGAACCAGTAGAATTTTTATCCCATCCGACCGAGTGACACGCTCCTGTCACAGGCGCACGCACTTCAACTCTTTGATTTAGTTTGAAGTCAGCAACCTTTCAACTTCCTGTTTCGGGCAACTGAACTTTGCAAGTCAGCACAAGGTTAAGATCCATTTTTCCTGTCTGTGTGACACCACAGGAGGAAAACAGACGATTCCTGCGTGACACAGATGATTTTATCAATATTCAAGGCACACGTAACCCAGAGGGCCGTGACATCACCCCACCTGTCATCCCATCCGGTCGGTGCTTCACAGGATGATGGACGATGACCCAGAACTCCCCTCCGCAGCGCCGGAGACCGTGACGGAGCGCTGCGTCATCACGTTTGGTTTGGCACGAGCCGGACGACGGCGGTGATGACGTCATTATGCTGGTCGAGAGGATGAGTGCAAATCCGTCATCAAGGCAAAGTGCAGCTGCTCCAAACTTCACAAACATTTTGATGTCTTTTGACAAACAGAAGAAAATACTAAAAACACAAAATCACACCAGTCACAGAGGGGGTGTGGCCAAATGTTTGATTTACACCGGACACGCCAGAATAAATCTGACATGCCTGAAAAACGCGAGCTCCACTTGAGAAGTCTGCCACTGTAACACTGGCAACAACCAACCGCGCGTCTCGTCTTCGGCATTTGTGATTCGTGGTCACCTGTTGAGATTTGTGTCATAAACTCTGCCCACATTTATTCTTGTGTCACACAAAAGCCGAAATAAAAAAAACCACGACGAGTGTGAACGAGAAACGTCACGTGACAAGCTGAGGCTCCTGTCACGGTCACATGACCATTCTGAGGAAAGCCTCCATATTTGTATTTACTGAGGAATCAGCATGTAAACAAAGAGTGACTTGCACTCAGTGAATGAACGAAAACACACACACACACACACACACACACACACACACACACAGTCGAATGAACACACTGACACAAACCCGACTCGCTCACGAGCTTCAGGTCAAAACATGGAGTCTGTTGTGTTATCAGGCACTTCAAGCTCTTGCTTTATTTTCTCAGGTTATTTCCACACGTGTCTGTCATTCATCGTGCATGCGAGGGGCGTTCTTCGCCGCCGTCACACACTCATCACTCGCAGTCTCTTTGCTACACACCACGTCAGAAGGAGGCTAACAGGAAACAAGTTTGAACAGAAGCTGAAACAGAGTGGATGGACTGCGGCGGATCAGCCCGCACACCGAAGCCAGCAGGCCGCCGCAGCACTTCTCCTGCGGCGTTTCCTCACAGTTCCAAGGCGTGCAGGTCAGGTGAGCAGCGCAGACTGTGCCCGCAGGCGTGGACGCTTGGTGCTGCTCCAGGTTCAGCGTTTGGGTCAAATCAAACGTGCGAAGGTGAAAATTAAGGTTCGACTGTGGTGAGCCACTCTACAGAAGGATCCCCGCCGCACTGTGCTGGATACTTCAGACTGCAGCTGAACTCTGGACAGTTTTGAAAATCTTGACGGGTGACGGTGACAAGTTGTCCTTCAGGTTACATGTGAACATGTACAATCTGCACACGTGTTCGATTCCACTGATCAAACCTCACTGACATGCTGTACAATTTATTAGCTTATTTTTTGAGTATAATGGGTTTGTTAACTGCCCCCAGCAGCTCTACAGAGGTCATGTGTGTGTGCGTCTGTGTTCGTGCCAATTGGCTAAAAGGGGGCGTGGCAATGGGAGTGGCCTAATGCAAAAATGTGCATAACTTCCAAATAGATTCACAGACTTGCACAAGATTTAGCGGAAAAGTTGGTCATGAACCAAAGGACAGCTGATTAACTGTTCAGACCAACTGGTGAAAGTGGGCGTGGCAGGGGGCGTGGCCTGTAACTAACTTCTAATCAGATTCATGTAACATGGTCAAACTAGAAACAGACACACCCACAAACTTTTTCATTGGTCAAGCCTTGCCTGTCCCTACGCTTTAGCCCCGCCCCCTTTCACAATTTATCACTGTTTGTCGTAAACCGCTGTTTGCAGCTCAAACGAATTTGCTTTGAGATTCAGACAAGAAACTGCAGAGTAAGACTTCCTGCACACTGAAGCATCTCTGACGGGTTTGGCAACGATCCGTATCTACTTCAGATCTGTGTGTCCAGGACAGCAACAGGTCTGGGGTATGATTAGCCTAGCTTAGCCTAGCTTAGCCTAGCTTAGCCTAGCTTAGCCTAGCTTAGCATAACGAGTTCACATGGAGGCACTCGACTAGTCCAGCTCCATGAAAGGGTGAAAAACACACCAACCACTCTGAAGCTGTCTGATTCACCTTATATTGGGAGTTAGCTTAGTTTAATGGTGTTTGTTGACATGAGTTAGCGTTGTGAGGAGCCACTGAACACTGCACGTCTGTTTCAAGAAAATGTTCAAATGCTGCCTAAAACACATCGTCTTCTGTTTCTGTATGTAAAACATTTTACAAACAGTGTACCACATTATGTGTGATCCAGTCTGGTAAATCAATGTAACCTGATGTGGACCTCCACCAACACACACACCTCTCCTTATAGAAGCGCACCTCACTATAGGTATTCAGGTACGTTCTTTTATCTGCATTAAGTCAAGGTAGCATAAACAATCTAAAAAGGTTAAGAGAATATAATCATAAATGCATTTATCCCTCATCAGGCCCCGTGGATTCTGTAGTTTGTGATTAAATTCACTACTGTGTGAAATCTATGTTTATACTTTAAATTTTGCTACTAGAAAGGCAGCCGAGTCTGCTTTCCTGAGTTTGTTCTCGCACCAAAATAAATATTTAGTTCAGTCCTCAGTAGCCTCTCATGCTGAGAGACGTTTTACTCCAGTCATTCATGTTTTGATACCAGAGTGAAGTACCGTAAATGATGCATTTCTTTAAGAGCCACGTGTTAAAAATAAAAATGTAAAAAATAAAAACACATGTGGGACGCAGACGTGGCGGTGAAGAGAAGGAAATATGAGCCCACGAGGTGAAACATCAGGCAGATAAAGCTCATTCCAGAATGAATCTCCTTTTGTCTTTCAGACGCTTTTGAGCACTGAAGGAGAGGCTGGGGACAAAGAGCGACGAAGAGTTGACCAGCTTTCTGTTGGACAGGTAGGCGCCAAACACCGGCGGTTGGCATGTGTTAGCTTGCTAGATTATCGACTTCTCCATGAAACAAATGTAACGTTCCTGTGTGGCCTGCGGTGTTGGTACAAGCAGCGTAAGTGCACATTACGATACTTCTGGTGGCGTTGAGCTCAGGAGGAGGGGCCTAATTTGAATGTTGTGTTTACAACCTGCAACAAACAAATGCTGCTGACTTCACCTTTAATGTAAACTGGTGTAAATTGGACATGCACATATTTTGACAGTGCATCTGAACAACATAAACCTCAGCCTGAGACCTCCAGCAATTCATGTTTCACGATAAAGAAAAAACTAACAAAACGACCTGGTTCGTCTTCTGTCAGACAGACTTGTTAATATTTCGTACTTTATTTTTCCTTCAGCATTTTTTATTTATCAGTCCCATGAATTCTGAGCGTGTCAGCAGAACTTCAGTTTGTATTAATGTAAAACTACTCCAACACTTTTCCCCAAACCATTTGTCAAATGTGGTTTTGTCTTTTAATTTCATTAAAGCTTTTCAAGAGTTTTCAGTGTGGCTGAGCTCCAAATCACCGCTAAGGAAAGTCACACAGGTCAGAGCCCTGTCCTCTGGAAACTCTATGTGCTCTAGCTTCCCATCACGTCAAGGCTTTTTGTTATACTGACGAAGAACGACCCTGCACACAACCAAAAGCCAGAAGTTTTGACTGTCGGCCTGCACAACCAATCAGTGGTCGCTGCTGAAAATCGTCCGTACAACTCTCGCAGGCAGCTGAAGCTCCTCTGTGGGGAGTCGAACTACATGCACGCCAGGTGCCTGCAGGTGTGACGGTTGTCGGTCTGTCCATCACCCTGTGACATACGGGTCTCATGTCCAGGATGCAGCCCCTCCCCCCACCTCTAGCCTGCTGCATGTAGGCATATCATAGGCGAATGAGGAGAGTTGAGAGGCATCGGCTGCGGAAATGAGCTCTTGATGTTTGATTATGCGCCCTGACCACACGACTCGTCTTGTACGGCTCAACATTAAAGTCAAAGAACGCTGTGACGACAAACACACTTCAGTCACTTCTGTAATGAGATAACATCCTTTTAGAATTCTTCCCAGCACATGCATGTGTACACGTACAAGACGGTGTGTTCCTGTGACCTCATGTAACCTGTTCAAACACTGTCACTCTGAAGAAACGCTGTCAAAGATAAAGCCAATTAAAACGGAAAGAGGGTCTCACTCGACATCTGGATTTCTCCCAAGTTCTCATCAGCCCCTTCATTCAAAGTTATCTTTAGCATGAGTGAACACATAAATGACACACTGGGGCGAGCAGAGCCTGAATGATCGAGGGAAAAAAATGAGTTAGAGCGAAGAGACAAAATGGCAGCCCTCTCCAATAGTCCGGGCGGGGCTAAACTACAGCTCAGTCTCGTCACCGTGTTCGGGTCCATTCCTCCCTCAACAAACAGTGTCACTTGAATGGCACGACCGCGCTCCGTCATCTCTGTGGAGCGTCATTTGGTGAAGGCGGCCACCACAGCCCATAACAGCTCGTTGGCGTTGGCCTTCATACTCTCGCCCTCAGGCTCCAGTTCCAGCAGCTGTCGCACTCTCTTCATGGCCAGGTCGTACTGGTCGTCTAGCAGCGGGGCAAAGGCGTTTTCCAGGACATCTGAGGAATGAGCGAGGAAGATGAGTGCGAGCAACCGCTTGTCCATTCGATGAGGATCGTTCACCCACTTGTCCAGCACAGCCTCCTGGACCTTCTTGATGAGGCGCTGCTTGATGTTGTTGTTGGTCAGAGGATGTGTGGTCATGTCGAACAGCAGGAAGTTCTGCTTCTCCGTGGTTAGGACACCTTTTTCCACCAAATTCTTGGCCAGGCGCTCACGGACGTTCCGAAGCTGGTAATGCAGCTTCAGGGGGTTCCAGGTCTCTCCTGGAGACAGCCAGTGAAAAAACAGAACACGGAGGTGGTCAGAAAAATGGAGACAAGTTCATCTACATCTTTAATAAAGACAACAGGAAGAACAGAGTTAGTGCAAGTACTTCAGACACACACACACACACACACACCTGAGACAAGATCTAAACAAGTGTAACTTCCCAACAGAGTGCCCACATTCATCACTTTTCTTTTCACGTCACTTTGCATCAGGATCTAAGACTGTCCTGACACATTAAAATCAAGAAGTAAAAACTTTTTTTTTTTTTCAAATGAGTTTTGTACTAAAACTGAACTACCAAAAACGGCAGAAATATCTAACCGCGACAGACTTTGCAACATTCTGGCATTTTCTCCTCAGTTCTTTCTCTGCACGTCTCACATCTCTGTTCAAACATCATTCGTACATAACCAAACACATTAAACAAATAAATAAAACAACAGTGACCAACGTGGCTTTGTAGAGTGCAGAAAGTGCATTTAAAACAGAGCTGCTGTTTTTAATCTTCCTGGACTGTAAAGGGTTATTGACTCATCCTCACATTTCTTCTGATTCGGTGGAAACGCAGGCCAGAATGTACAAAGTACTCCTAAAGTCCTACCGGGATTATTTGGCCACGCAGTGTCTCTGTGTAGCTGCACCAAGCTGAGAAACACCAAACGGTTTGGCAGCGTAACGGTGGATTTCTTTTCAGGGCTTAACAGTGCGAGCAACACACAGCAACAACAAAACAACAAAAACTATAACAGTGAAAAATACACATAACTACTATAGTAAAGGTACATTATATGATGTACTATATGTAAGTATGTAATGATGCTAAAAAATGTTGAGTGCATTCAGAGACAGGGCTGTGTGATAAGACGATCTAACACCGAGCGGATCAGAATGTCCACGACCTGCCGTCACACAGAGATGGTTTGCATTATGAGTCGGTGCACGCTCTATCTGATGCAGTTCTAGGCTCAGACACACAACACGTTTCTCTCAACCAAATCACAATATTTGCTGCCTTACGTGCCTCTCCTAGAAACCTGCAGATTAACGACACGGCAAACATGTATGTAAACAAAGTCCACCATAAGTTTGTAAACAATGCCTACCACATCTTTGTTAACAAAACTGCTGGCCCTGCATTTGCCGTAACATGTCAAATAATCTGAACCAATACGAAAAAGTAAAGAGCTGTGATTAAAATCGAGACAGTGATCCTGCCGCAAAAAAATTAATTAATTGTGGTACAATATTTTTGCCACATCGTCTGGCCATACCTCGAGAACGGTTGAGTTTCGAGCACAAGTGTTTGTGTGTTGGAGTGGATGCAGAGGTCGGCAGCTTGTCATTGTCAGTAAAGCCTCGTTCACGCTCACAGACAAAATGACCCGGGAGCCCTCTAAGAGACCTCCGATGTGCTCCCAGCCAACACACACACACAGGCAGTCATGTGTGCTGTTTGATATCGTCTCAAAATCTTCCTCATTTCAACTTCATTCTCGAATTATCATTATTATTATTCATATTTTACTTGTGGCCCTCATTCTCTTCCATACAAGCAAGCTGCTGTTTGACATGAAGTTTGTGATGAAGCAGCTCAACTCACCACTGAGAAGTTCAATCCAGCTCTGCACAGTTTCCGGTGGCTGGGTGTCTTTAATGTGTTTCAGGGCTTCATCCAGGAGCATGTCACCTGTCGGAGCATCGGACTTACAAATCACCTGCAAATGTCATTGAAGGCAGCCAGTTAGCAGGTGTACTTACAGTTGCAATCAAAATTATTCAACCCCCATCGCAAATTAGGTTTATTGGCAAAATTTACAAACCTCCAGCTGTTGCAACAAACAAATCAAACAAGAACAACTGAAATAGCTCAACACAACTAATATTACATGTGATTCCTCCAAATTCAACACAAAATGCCACTTTTAGTGACTACTGTGGTCTCGTAATTATTCAACACCTTCATGACAAGCATCTTCAGTACTTCGTACAACACCCTTTCACTGCCAGACGCCAGCTTCTGACAGCGTTCCTGAGGAATGGCAGCCCATTCCTCACGGGCAATGGCCTTCTGCGAATCCCACCAGAGATCTTCTGTGGGGTTCAAGTCAAGCGACTGTGACAGCCGCTCTAGAATCTTCCAGGACTTCTGACACCAGGCCTTGGCAGACTGCGACATACGCTTGGGTTCATTGTCCTGTTGGAACACCCAATGACGCCCAAGCTTCCTCACAGACGGCATGACCTTTTCTCCTATGAGGTCCTGACACTTGATTGAATCCACCTTGCCTTCCACGCGCTGCAGGTTTCCAGTGCCAGATGGAGCAAATCAGCCCCAGAGCATCACTGAACCACCACCATGCTTCACTGCAGGCAGGGTGTACCGCTGATCCATAGGACCAAAAAGGTCCAGTTTTGTTTCATCACTCCACAGAACAGAATCTCTGTGGCTTATTTATGTGGTTTTGAGCATACACGAGCTGACTTTTCTTGTGTTTTCGGGTCAGTAGTCATGTACGTTTAGGGTTCGGGCATGGAACCCTTCAGCATTTAGTGTGCGCCCAACGGTGCAAACTGAAACCTCCGTGCCTGCTGCCACCAAGTCTTGCTGCAGGTCTTTTGCAATCTCTCGAGGGTTTTTGACCACTTGCCCTCTCAGGAAGTTGGTGCCAACCATTGAAAGCTTCCTCTTTCTGCCACGTCCAGGTAGTGTAGCCACTGTTCCATAAACTTTGAACTTGCTAACTACGCTTCCAACTGTATCTCCAGGAACATTAAGTGTTTCTGCAATCTTTCTGTATCCTTTTCCTTGTTTGCGTAAGGGAAAGAGCTCTTAACTTTCTGGACAATTCTCTTAACTATGCCATATTTCTAACATGCAATCAAACGTCACAGTTAGCAAACCCCTGACCAGTGCAGGTATTTGAAGTGTTTCATTCGAAGCACACCTGACCCCCAATTTCCACAGGATCCGTCACAGCTCCGTTCCGACTCCGGTGCGTGTGCCGCAGCAATTACAACACGTTCAGATCAATCGGAACATTTCCACCACGTACGTCTCTGGTCCGTCTCTATTCCATCACAGCTCCGGCATCCGGCAGAAATACGCAGCAGTTCTATTTTTGCCGGATCACGAAGCCAAGATGCATCAATTCAACAATAATTAGATCGCCGCAAACAGGATGTGGAACGTACAGAGCAACCGTTTCAAAATAAAACACAATGCTCAAACTCCCGTTGGAGAAACACTACTTTGTTTTGAAAATATTAACATCTGATAGCACACACTACTGTTTTTAACCTGCCAATGCCGTGGTAGAACCGGCTCTGGTAGTAGTTTGATGTTTACATCTGGACTAACTTGCCAAATCCTGCGCAAATTCCCGCGAGTTTGTCTCGAACGGATCGGAGACGGAGCTGGAACGGATTCAGTGGGCGAGGGTTTTGCTGCGTGAGTCGGACCGGAGCTGTGATGGATGCTGTGGAAATTGGGGGTGAGGGGTGAAAACTAGTGACTATCTGGCAACATGAATTTGAGATTTTATCAGATTTCTCTGCTGCAGCATATGTGCAAAATGTCTACTGTGTCTAATCTTTTTCTACACCAACATTTCTATAGCTCTGCTAACTTAATTTGACTTTTTCAGTTGATCCTTGTTGTTATCAATGTTCTTATCATTGCCATTATACCATTAATTCTTAGGGACGTTTCCGATTGATCTGACTAAGACGCGGCTTCAGGTCCAGGGTCAGTCCCAGTACACTGAGGTTCGCTACAGAGGCATGTTTCACGCACTCTTCAGGATCGGCAAAGAGGAAGGCATCCGGGCACTCTACTCTGGGTACAGTGCATTCTTTTTAAGGCATACTCGTTTGGAGCACACTTATCAACAGTGTGTGGTAGTCAAATGTAGCTGTCTTCTCAGGAAGCCGCTCCATAATCACTAAGAAAAAAAGAAAGTGTTTACCATGCCTGTATTTGTTTGGATGCAGGAAACATGAGAAGGCTTCTATCATTTTAGCAGAAGCGAAGGTTATTCCATCTCCTGCTTATTCCTGTTTATTACTCATGCTTTGCCACGTACGTATCTGTTTAATACACCATAGCAGCAGAAAATCCTACCTACTCAACACAGATGAACTGTGGATTTTTGTAAAAGGCTGCTATGCTTTAAATAGGAGTACTTGGGGAAAAAGTCATAAGAATTACCTTAAAATTTCATCACGAAGTTGGAGGATATGTGAAAGCAGTCCCACATGTCTCGCCGTACCCGGTGGGAGAGAGTTTTCAGTGATACTCCAGTCCAAATCCAATTACTTCTTTTTGCTTCATTCTTGCAGATATGCTCCACACTGATGGAAACAGCATGTGTTCAATAGAATATGCAATAATGAGCTTTGCTCAACAAGCTGTTGCACTTTGTGGGTGGTTGAACTGTGATATTTCTCAGCCAACTTCAGATTTGCTAGACGCCCAGTGGAACAATGTGTTCCATTTGAAAAGATGCTTCTCTCTGACTTTTAAAGCAGTGGGTGTGATTCAAGTGTTTTGTGTTATTACTGGGATTTTCTGTGCTTTTGATTTACAAGAAGCCTGGATTTCACGCTCATTTTATCACATAACCACAAATCCTCATTCAGTTCAGTTTACCCCGAGATTAAAGCTAATAAACACGTATGACCCGACCTCTCAGGATTTCTCCTGCTTTGCTGAGACAAGCTTCTTATGGGACAATCAAGATAGGAACCTACAACTCTCTGAAGAGGCTGTTTGTCAGTCGTCCAGAAGGTCAGTGTTTTACCATCTCTGCCTCCAACATCCTGTCTTGTGCTTTTCTACAAACCTCTCTTTAAGACTCTAAACTTACAGCCTGCCGTCAGGGAGTAAAACTAGCCTTTGATTTTTTACTAGTTTAGTTAGTTAATGTCACAGAAGTCACCTGAAACCTTGAAAGCGAGATGTTAGTCGGAAACAGCAGCTCACCAAACAGAGAGCTATGGTTTGAATGAGAGGCGTTCAGTGAATATTAAAGTTTCTCTGTAACTTGAGTTGGTGAGATGAGCCTGTGAGCGCTGTCAAAGAAGTGTACTGTCCGCTTCATCTCTCCTCCCTCTCTCACACACACACGACACATCCTGAGGTAACAGCCACAAATATTTTTTCTAGAAAACTACGTGCGGCAGCATTTATTTCACAAAGTACCGACACAGTTAACGGAGTGATGATGTAACGTTATCAGCCCACCAATGTGGTTGACGACATAACTTTGGGTGTTTATGTTAAGAGCGCTGCAACATTAGTTCCCTCCCCTAACTCGATAAAATAAGATCATCCTTTGTTAGTCCGACAGCGGAGAAATTGCGCTGAACAGCAGCAGATGGTGGAAGTGAAGCGGTGCACTAGTGAGTAAACACGGAGTGAGCAGCAGCAACACTTCACGCCGTCTCCGGTCTGCCTCTGGCCTCTCTTCCCTCTGCTGCTGTCTCAAAACACGCATGAGCCAGGAGAGTTTTCTGCATTGCTCGTGGTATATCACAAACGATAAGACATCGCCCATCCCTAGTTGCGACCGGGCTCATGCTGATGCAATCTCCTGCAAGCTAAGTCGAGTGTATCAGAAGCGATGATGGTCCTAATTCAACTAAAAGCCCTGTGAGCCCTCCAGCAGCACAATGAGCCAAACCCCGTACGTCCAACTCAGAGGAACCAAACTTGAACTTGTGCCTGCTGAGAGCAAACCTTAACAACAACAGCAGCAAACTGAGTAGTGATATCTTTTAAGTCATTTTCTTAAATTTGCATTTTATCTGGCAAACTGTTGCCCTCATCCAGAGTGAAGTAAGGATGTGGTAGAATATTTTCACTCCCATCACAAGTAGTCAGGTGCACAGTGGTGGAATTCTTTAGGGTAGATTCCTGAATGCAGTGAAACACCATTTTGTTTTGTCTTCTGTGCCCTTAAGGTGGCAGATACTGTCTTCACTGATATTTTATGCAATTTTTATTCTTCATTAATAAC
>JAQLOL010000006.1:23500910-23512009 GCA_029783665.1 Naso thynnoides | reverse complement strand
GACATTTCATCGTGTAGAACTGACAAAACCTCACAACAATGTGTGAGGAGGAATAATTTGCATACGAGTCCTTTGGCGTCATTGCTGCACCACAAGCTAACACTACGAATCTCTATGACGTCAACCAAGCTTTTGTTTTCTTTAAAAAAGAGAATCTTGATCTCAATTCTCAGGGAGAAAAATCGTGATTCACATTTCAGTAAGAATCGTGCAGCGCTAACCTGGAGTTTGGCTCCTCTCGCTCTAATGCTCTCTCACAGCATACAGCTCGCTGCCCCGCCCACCCAGGAAACTCTCCTGGCGCATGCGTGTTTTGTGTCAGTAGCAGAGACGGCGTGAAGTGTTGCTGCTGCTACGTTGTCACTCCGTTACCTGTGTTGGTACTTTGTGAAATAAATGCGTGGGAGGATCCTTGACCAGTAAACTTTGGGGAAACGCAGTGTTGAGAGTATAAAATCTGACAGAATTTCTTTATCATCATTTCATTCTCCTCCTCCTCAGGGTGTCATTCCCACGGCGCAGAGGGCAGCCATTGTTGTTGGGGTTGAGCTTCCTGTCTACGACATAACGAAGAAGCACCTTCTTCGCTCTGGCCTCATGGGAGACACCATTTTAGCACATTTTATGTAAGTTTAATTATCCTTAAGCTCCTTGCAGGTCAAGAGTGGTGATCAGACAGTTTGTCGTGATTAAAAACTGAGGCTGCGGCACACAGTGACTGAAACCATTTTTGTCGCTCTTGAATGAAACTCTCTCAACCTTGTTCCATGTCTGTGTATGTATAGCTCAAGTTTCACGTGTGGCCTCGCGGGGGCGCTGGCCTCCAACCCCGTAGACGTGGTCCGGACCCGTATGATGAACCAGCGAGTTTTGTCGGGAGGTCCCATGTATAAAGGAACGCTGGACGGAGTGATGCAGACGTGGAAGAACGAGGGCTTCTTTGCTCTCTATAAAGGATTCTGGCCCAACTGGCTGCGGCTGGGGCCTTGGAACATCATTGTATCCTTTCAAACAGGCAGAGTTCCTCCATGTGTGATTAGTAGAAATGTCTGACCTCTGATCATTTTTATTTCTAATTAGTTTTATTAAAATTTGGAGTATTTCATCCTTCATCCTTGCTTGTGAATACCAGAGCATTTTGAGGATTCCCCTTTTATACCCAATCATGGTACTGTCACCTGTGGAATATTCCAAACGTGTTTTTGGAACATTTCACAATCGTCCCAGTCCAACTGGTTTGAAACATCTTGCTGACATCAAATTCAGAGTCAGCAGATATTTACAAAAGTCAATGAAGGCTCTGAGGTAAAACATTAAATATATTGTTTTTGTACTGTTTTTAATGGAGTGAATGTCTCCAAGGATTAGCAAATTATCCGTTATTATATTCATGTTTTACACAGCATCCCAACTTTTTTGGAAATCCTGGTTGTAGCTTAATAATGATTATTTTTTAAAAAAGCCACTGATTTGATTTGTCCTGATTGTTTCTGCTGTATATTGTGCTGAATCACCTTGTAAACCATTAAGTCTTCAGTTTTTGTTTTTGCTTTTTTTTTCGCTTTTTAAATACAGGTTTTTATTTCAGAATATTAAGCATGCACTGAACAAAATAACACAAACAGCTCTTTCACTCTTCGGCTGAATAAGTTAAAAGGCCAAAAAACTTTTACCGGACGAGGGCATTTTTGATGATGCAATCAAACAGCAACCCATAAATATATCCACATATAGACGTGTAAATATCTAAATATAGACATGAGTATGTATTTACATATACATGTATCAATAATCTATCACAGCGACAAGCTTGGAGTGAGTTGGTGTGCGCCATTACGGTAAAATGCGTGAAGTGAAGCACGTTGCGCTGCTTGCTACGCTGAGGCTAGTCGAGTAAAAGAGACGGCGGCAGCAGCGAAAAGGAAAGCTCCTCCAAACGTTAGTCCCAGCATGCCCACTCCATCAAGATGTTTCAGAAAACCAGACGTCACTTATGTGAGTGAAAAAGCTAATTTTCAGGATGTGAGCTCGCAACTTAGAAATGCAGCTTGGCTGCTAACAACAGCCAGAGTAACGGAGTGAGTCTGAAGTAAACGGGAAAGTAAAACTTCTCTCTCTCGCTTCAGCTCGGAGAGCATCACGGCTAATGACGTCTATCAGTACCCAACCCTTAACTCTTTCACTCAGTGTTTTGCTTTAACTCTTCAAAATGTAATAGTAACTAAAATGTTTCATGCATTATTTACTTAGAAATCCCTGTGAAATAAATTTTTCCCTCGAATAAATTTACAACACTGGCTATAGCGACGTCTTTTAAAAGGTTTGCCGGTGACGGCGCCGGAGCAAAAGGTAAATTTAATTAAGTAGAAGATTTTTTTTTTTCTTTGAAAAGCATGACTAAATTACATTCATTTAATGTTTACAGTGGTGAAAAAAAGGGCAAAATAAATGAAAAACTGTGAAAACCACTGGTTTCAGTTTCGGTTTTCAGCCAAGTGTTTTATTATTTTCATTCATTGGTTTCAGCCACCAATTTTCATGTCGGTGCATCTCTAGAGAATATGGTAAATGATTTGTTTGAAGATGTATGCTGTGATTTATCCATTTTAATTGTTTATTACTGTACTAAACTGTGTATATACATCTCGGCCGCTCACATTTCAGAGCTTGTGCGAGTCTGCTGAGCAGCTTCGTTCTTTCTTTCCACTGTCTATGAATCAAGTTTGCCTTGACACACCTCTCAGTTCTTCATCACATTCGAGCAGCTGAAGAAGCTCCCGTTTTAAATCCAGCGAGACGTGGGACATCACTGGTCTGTCAGACTGTGTTGGAGCGTGAGCGGGATGTGAGCGCGGCAGCATCTGGAACTTTGGCACTAGTATATTCACACTCCCGTCGAATTCAAACCAATGATACAAAAACGGTTTCAGTCATGCTCATCCAAATCTTATGTTGATTTTTTCTTGTTTTGCAAAGAGTTTTATTTATTGTCACTGTTTTTGACTGTTTTAAGGACTGCTGTTTTGATGATTACTCTCACTCCCAGACACCTTTGACACTCCCCAGGCAGCTAAACGTTTGGTTGTAGCAAGAGATGGAAAGTTTTGGAGATTGGTTCATTTCCTTCAGCTGATGAGAAAGACAGAGTTTACTGCTGTGAATTAGGTGGGTGGAGTCTTGTGAACTTTAGCATCTTCTAACGGCTCAGGATTTGGACACAGATCTGGAAAAAAAAAAGGGAGACGAAGCAGCTTAGGAACTGCAGAATGTCCGTTTTAAACATGCATGACTCCACAGGTTGAGGAATTTTTTAAAAAAGAAGAAAAGACAATGAATTTTAAAATGAATGATGGGAAGAATCCTTGTATTTTAAATGTGTTGGCACTGCATGAAATGTTCTGGGAAATTAAGTCAGATGTAACTGTTGAATGTAGAGGAACTGCATGGAAGTCGAACTGTTACAGATAGTTACTGAGAGAGAGAAGAGAAGCACGACAGCATTCACACTGACAGGAAGAACAAAATCATTTTCAACAGGACTTCCAACAGGAAAATGTCTCTCATATATTTGAAGGTGTTGCAAAGCCTCTGAAATGTCCCAATGCAGTTTTAATCATGTGGGCCAGTTGCTAGAAATTCCCTCAACACAAAACTTCTGTCTGAATTTGAAGCTGGCTGAAGTTTTTTTTCTCTGTTTTTGTTTGCTGTCTGTGAGGAAAAGCATTTTTTAAGAAGACATATTGGAACACGAACTCTAAAGAGCCAGTGAAGTTTTACTTGAAACAATCAGAAATCTGAACCAAAGCCTCTTATGATGAAAGACAAAAGTCTTCTCTCCATTTTTTTTCTTTTTTTTTTAAACTTTGAAGTAAATATTCAGTGTAGATCAGATCTGATTGTGTCGTTGACCTCCAGTCTGCTGCAGTGTGAGGAGCGAATGGGTTGTGAGCGGTGCTTGTAGCCTAATCCAATATACAATCCAGTACATAATGTACATTTCTGTACAAACTCAGTTACACATGGACACAGATGTGTTTTATGTCGCGCATGTTCAGGTGCACGCATGATGCCTTGTTGCACTACTCTTGCTGTTGTGTCCCTCGTTTGAGGTCAAGTCGTGGCGTGAACAGAAATGCCGCTGCTCATGTGGATAGAATGTAAAGAGGGCCTTTGTGCCAAAGTTCGTTTTTACCAAACTGGGTTGAAATTATTTGCAGATAATTCTTAAATTTGCAGCGACTTTTGAGTCTGTGTGAAACTCTGGTAGGCAGGAAAACCTCTTTGCTGGAAAGAGCCTGAAGCTTGTAGCTGAAGACATTTAAATTCTCTGAGCTCCACCCATGTAAAACAAACCAAATACATGTTTAGATTTTTATTGGAAGCTATAAATTAGATCTTAGCAGTAGTCCTAACACATGCTACAGATTGTGTGTAAGTGGTGTTCATCCCTTGTTTGACTTGCAGTACAAGAGTGCAACGTTCACACCTGGTACCTCGCTCTTATTCACTTTTTTTTTTTTAAATTTAAATGTTATATTTGATCAGTGTTTTAATGTAATTTTTTTATTATCATTGGCTTTAGTTTCTCAAGTTTTGTTTGTTATCTTGAGACAAAGAGAAATCATCAGTTTTTTGGTGTAGAGTCACAAACCTGCTGGATTCTGTAAGTGACACACGTTACACATCTTTTCTGATTTAGAGCTTTAACAGCACTGGCACCAGCACCTGTATATGTACTCTGCTGTAAGCATGTCGCTGTTCCCCGGTCTGCTCTGTAGGTGACTTGTGTAATTTGACACCGTAGAGTAGTCGGACTCTTGGCACATTGTTCAGTCTTACTCAGTTTGCTTTTGCCAAATACACTCCGAACAGTAGGATAGTTCTAAGGGTTTTATGAATGAGGTCCCTCAGCCTGCTTCTCGTACTCTTCGTCAAAATCGCACTCTGTCGTTTTGCCCTGACTTGCATTTGTGATCATCAAAGCTGCAGAAATTCCACAACTGATTGCGACTCCAAAATCAAACCGTGTGTCTAATCTGAACTCGATGCCACTCTCCACCTGTCAGATTTGAGACACATGACCTACAGAACACGTGTTTGTCAGGAGTGATGATTCATTGTTGTTTATGAGCGATTAGCAGCTGAGTTGTGCCATCAGGACACAACTCAAACTTTGTGCTGAGGAGTGAAGTTGGTGTTGGTGTGTGTGTGTGTGTGTGTGTGTCATTGCCTGCATATTTCTGCCTTTTTCCGTTGTAAAGATATGTTTTAACAGTCCAGTAGTTCCAAGAGAGTGACTCAGTTACAGCCTTACCCTCCACATTGATCACCTGTTTATTATGTTAATCTGTGGTCGTGATGCTCCTCTGCCAATAATGATGCCTCGTTACCATACTGAGTGTGCAGGATTACCTTTTTCTTTTAGTTACTGTCTGTGTGTTGGCCTTAAGGCTCCTACACACCAAACTGACAACGAAGAAGAAGCTGCGACAGAAATCGGCCACCGTGTGTGTTTTGTCTGCGAAGTAGGACCGTTCACATGGCGAGGACAACAGCTGGCGGCCAGCAGACTCGTACGTGCTGCGCCTGCACCAAGGCGATCCCTCTCCACAGATGTACAGACTGTAGTTATGAGTGAGCAGCATTTTTGAATCCACTCTTGCTAATACAGCCGCTTGTGACTTAAGGCTGGGAATCTGTAGGCGCCTAGTGATTCGATCCGGTTGTGATTCGGGGGCCATCTTGGTGTGACACAGCTCACACACACACTGTGGCTCTTGTCCAGTTTGCTTTTGCTGTCACCTTTGTAGAAGCCAAAGTGCTTCCAACCACGAGCTTAAATCCACTCGCTGCTGGTCAGGTCTCGCAGTCAGCCATGTTTCTTTTCTTTTTTTTTTTCTTTGGATGCTCCCCGTTACCTGTCCGGGTGCATGGCGTGCAGCTTTTTCGTTTTCTGCCTTTTTCATTCTGTCTATTTATGTTATTTAAAATTTCAGTTATTTGTTGTTGGACGTTTTTGAATCGATTCAGAATCGTGCATCTAAAAAATAGTTATTTTCCCCACCACTACTTCTAACTGATATGTCTGAAAAAAAGTTACTAATGGCAATAGTGAGGAGGCAAAGCAGAAAAATAAGGGATTGCCGTCCTAAAAGTGTGTCACCATGGAAACTACAGTGACGGGCTTAGGGGGCTTTCTCTCTCTGTTTTTGTCTTCTTTTGTGCGCTGATCCGCCTACCTGGACAGCCAATCAGCGTGCTTTCTCTCACTGATTAGTCACTGCAGACCTCCGACAAGCATGGAGCGGTTCTGACGCGGCTGTTCGCACCGCTCCGACCAGAGGCAATGACGCTCTCTGACTGCCCTGACAAGCCCCGCCCCCAACTGTCAGCGCGTCGTGTCGGAGCCTTTACGCTGAAAACTGAAGGTGGGAATTTAAGAAGAGGTGAAAAACATTTCAGTGCACTTGTGCAATGTGTTACCTCAGCAGTCATGCTTTCCTGAGCCATTTCAACCATATAGTTACAATTCTTTACAGTACTCGAGTACAGCAAAGTATCACACTGTTACCCTGCGACTCATCTTTACATTTGTCCTTCTGTGTGGTCAGTGTGAGTGCAGAGTTTAGGGCTGCGGCTGAGGTCAGATGTCCAGAGAGGCTGTTTCCAGCCTTGTTCAGAAATTTAAAATTTTAAGCTTTTTCAGAGTTTCATGAGTTTTTCTAATTATTTTAAAGACTTCTGCTTTCATCTGATTATTGGACTCAGTTTAGCGGATGCCACTGTCCATTCCTGCTCTTTTATTTTATTATTATTTTTATTTATTTATATATTTTTTACAAAGCATTTAATGCTCTGAGAGTTTAAAAAAAATTTATTTTAATCTGAACTGTTACAAAGTGCTCCAAACCTAAAATTTGTTGCCCCGGAGTTGACCAAACATTTTTTTCTTTGCCTCATCTTTTAACGAGAGGTTTAAAAAAAAAAAAAAAAAAAGCCCCCGTGTTTTCAATGAATGAATTTAAATCCAGACAACTTTGAATGTTTTAAAAGCTGGCGTGACAGAGACTTTTCCTGTCATACCTGCATCCAATTTGTGCAAGAACACAATTCTCTGATATTTTATTTAGGAGGGGCCGTCGTGTGTGGTCTCATTTTAGCAGCGACCATGATGGTGTAAACTAATTTATGTCCCCACCCACCAACGTCCCCTTCGAAAACAAGTCGTCCTCCTCCTCAGTCTGTGGCCAGCTGTGTGTAAAATGTGTCGGCAGCTAATAAACCTGAGTAGCTTTGAGCTTGTTCATTCTTGTCCTTGAAAACTGGTCTGAAAATACCATCTTAACTCAGAGTCCACCGGCCCCATGACCTGGGACTTCCCCCCAGTGATCACAGACAGATGATGTCGTCTGTGTCTTGAGTCCACTCGCTCTGTTGTCTGTTGTCGTGTCACAGGATGGGGGTTTTGTCTTTAGTGCGCAGCAGCAGGATCTCAAGGTGTCGGGTGGTTTATGCAGACTCATTGGCCTCGTCGGGAGTTATTCTCTTGATCGAGTGTTCGTAGTCTTCTCCGCATCTCACATTCTTTATTTTCTGGTGGAATGTGCTTGTTTGAAACTCGAGAACAGACTAGAAATGGACTTTAAATCAAAGTTAGTCAGGTTAAGTAGCAGCTCTCACCTTTTTAGACTCAGAGAGTCACAGTGTGTCTTGAATAAGCTTCCTGTTATCCTCGCACTCCAAACTGAAATAATACAAATCTGCACAGTTGATAAGAAAGCTTGCTTCCGTTTCAAACATATCCTTTTTTTTTTCTGTTAAAAAAGGAGCAAATTTGGATTATTTTGTGCTTTTGTTTTGCTCATTATCGTGTCGCACTTTGTCTTTATGAAAGAGAGTTAAATATTGATTTTTAAAATAAAGAAAAAGAAAATTGTCACTCTTGACTTTACAAGAGAACCTCTGGAAAATGTGTGTGCCATGTGATCAGGTTTCATCTTTAAACTTTTAAATCAGCGTTTCAGTCTTTTCTATTGTTTTGCCTCAGAAGAAGTCATTTATTTTTCCGATTTTTCACGACACAAACGGCTTCTTTTCCTTTACATGTGGTCTGTTTCCTTCAAGTTTTTCTGCCTGTGACTTGTTTTGCTTGTTTCCTTATTGTTCCCTGCTAAAGCACGGTTCCCCTGTTTCAAGTGCTGTTACACTGATATAATTCAGATTGTCAGCCATTTGTTAAATATTAGGCTTCAGGCGGGCAGCATCATTCCTCTTGAACACAGCCCAAATATCTGCTGGGAAATGGTTTTCTCTTTAGATTTACTTCAGTGGTTTGATTGTGCACAGACTTTTTTTTAATCTTATTTTTTTTAACAGGGACATACAGTCACATTGGTGCCCTAACATTTAACCACCCAGATGCACTTGCTTTTTATAGCAAAATACTAATTTACAAATCTGTCCACAGGAGGCTTTTGATAGAGTTAGAAATAATAAAATAAAATACAAAACCATACATTAGGGCTGGGACATATGGCCTAAGGATAAAATCCGTTTTTTTTTTTCATACCACAGTTCAATTTTAATCTTTTTTTTTTTTAAACTACAAAAGACTAAAGAATTATTTCAAATATGTTGTTTTTATTTTTAAAATCAAACACAGATGAATCCCCTGATTTGCTGCATTACAAACTTTTACGCATGAATTCTCCGTTTAAAGGCCAAGGCACCATCTGTTAGAGACACGGTAGGCTTTCAGAACGTTGTGTGTGTTGATTGTTGAAGTTGTTAAAAATGGACAATTCTGCATCTGTGTCGCCGTCTGTCATCAGAAGAAACTCTATAAATAATTTTTTCCAAGTTTTCTCTTCACGTCCACTTTTCATTTGCACTTTGGTGTGTCACTGCTGTCTATAACCTCGGCTCCTGTTCACGTGATGAATTTCTACGGAGGAAGTTTTGAGATTTTTTTTTTCTTTCTTTGAATGGGTGTGGCTTTATAAATTCAGTGTTCACTCAAATAAAAAAATATCTGCTGTGATCGTTTCAGTTTCAGATTATTTCTTTTTGCTTAATGTGTTTGGCTGCTAAAGTCGGCGTCCTTTAATTTAATTCTTAATGTGCATAAAATAAGGAAGTTTGGAGGATCAGAGATCGCTTCGTTAAATGTTTGGGTCGGTCAGCGTGAGTCTGGACAGAGATTTAAGGCCTGCACCAGCTTCCACTTGATAGATTGTAGTAACCACATGTGACCACAGGATGGAGCTGTTGAAGGAAAGAACAGCAAGAGAAATGTTTGTTTCCCAACACTTTGAAAACGCAAATCACTGGAGATTACATTGGTCCCAAAGTTATACTGAAATATGCATGATATTAGTTTAAAAGTTCAGGTCCTCAAAGCAGAAATTAATAATGTGAATGTCCAAGTGTTTCTGGAATACATAAACAATGAGTCAGTAAAATAAATAATCCTCCTAACATGTTCATTTCAGCATTGAATTGCTGCGGAGTGGAGGTCAATTGCTGTTTATTTACTGTTGTCCAAAAGCAATGACGACACACAACCAGCTCCAGGTGTGTCAGCTTTTCACACAGCTGCTCTGAAGTTTCATTAAACCACATGAGAGGCTGGAAGCAGTTTTTAGTGTCTGATGTTTGTGAAGTTTCTCCTGAACAAGCTGCTGCCTCACACGCACATTGAGACAAATGTAGATATTTACGTCTCTCATTTATCGGTGCAGTAGCTTCACAAATTGGAGCCGAGTTCTGTCTGAGCTCCAGCAGCAAATGTGTCCGCTTAATTCGTCTGACCTGCAGTTTGTCTCGTTAGTTTTATGACACTTTTTTTGTTTTGTGTGTGTGTGTGTGTGTGAGAGCAGGATCCACCTACATGTGTTTTATTCTCTCTAGAGGTTTTTAACAAAACAGGTTTGAGTTTGCTGTGTCTGGTCAGGTTTGTTAAGCTAGAAGAAGTTGGAGTTAGTGTGTGTGTGTGTGTGTGTGAGGCCATGAAGGAGGAGATCGCAGCGGCTGTGTTCTTCATGGCTCGGCTGGTGAAGAGATACGGCTGCCTGGATAACGAAGGCAGGGAGCGCTTTGCTGCTGCTCTCACCTCTGGGCTGTTTGAAAACTACAAGAATCACTGGCACCCAGACGCACCCACCAAGGGACAGGCCTACAGGTCAGTAAACAGTTTCAAGTTTTACACTGGATTTAAAAAAAAGGAAAATGACTTCTAAGCTCAAATTTAAGCGGATTGCAGTAAAATGCCAGACTAACAAAGAAAAAGGCATAAAAGGGACCAAAGTGTACCAGTTATTCTCACAAAAGGAAAATATGAGCATTAAAATGTACTGTTGGTTATATTCAATAGACACTTTTGTCGGCTAATGTTATAAAACTTGAGTGCCACAGTTTTGCCACTACTCTTCTTGTGCTGCTGTTTCAGACGGTTACAGCGTTCATACAAAAATCACCAGAATTACATACTGACTTTGAAAACATTCAACAGTGACACCAGAAAGTGTCTTTACCCTTCAAACGGCCCTTTTCTGTCCAGTTTAACAAGACTTGTGATGCTGAAAGAAGTCTTGCTCGTGTGTTGCTGAAGCAGAGTTTCGCTTTGAGCTGAACGTCATGGCTGCGTGTGCTTCAGGTGTCTGCGTATGAACCGTGTGCGGCTGCAGGACCCCGTGCTGCAGCAGGCCTGTCAGCAGAGCTCGGTGCGGTACGAGGATCTGGGCCTCCCCCAGGAGCTGACGGTGTGGGTTGATCCTGGAGAGGTTTCCTGCAGGTCAGGCTGGAGGTCCTTCACTCGTTCTGTAGGCAAAATATTTGCTCATTCCCTCTGAGTTAGGACTCAGCCTTTTCCTCTGTCACATTTCAGTTTGTCTAATCACATTAACATATGTACGGAAGAGTATTAGGGCCACTAAAGGAAAAAAAATAGAATTCTGAGAAAAAGTCAGAATTCTGACTTTTTTCCAAAACCTAAAAACAAATTTTTTTTTCGGGGGGATTTTTTTTTTTTTTCATTTCTGAAAAAAAAGTCAGAATTCTGACTTTATTCTCAAAATTCGGACTTTAAGCTCAGAATTCTG
>JAQLOL010000006.1:23481521-23499602 GCA_029783665.1 Naso thynnoides | reverse complement strand
AAAACCTAAAAACAATTTTTTTTTTCAGGGGTTTTTTTTTTTTTTTTTTTTCACTTCTGAAAAAAAAAGTCAGAATTCTGACTTTAATCTCAAAATTCTGACTTTTTTCTCAGAATTCTATTTTTTTTTCTTTAGTGGCCCTTATACTCTTCTGTACGTATGAGATAATACTTCAAACTTTAATTTTTCAGCTTTACCATCAAGAGAAACTTAAAATATTAAAACTCTGGGGAAAGCCATCTTACCAAGCTGTTTAACCTGGCCCATTCTACTCATGCTAAAAAAAAAAAACAGCAAACATTCCAAAAGTAAACTTAGATACTGTGCAGGATGTGAAGTGCATAATTTGCACGATGCTGATTAGCAGTGGTGAGTTCATGTAGCCAATATTGTCCAACTAGAAGCTGTGCCATTAAAACAAACTTGCACAAAATATGGTTTTAGCTTTATTTCTTTTTCTGGTTTTAGCTTCTATTTTTTCTTCTTGCAGGTATGGTGAACACAGCACTCCATTTTGCGTCTCAGTAGTGGACAGCTGTCGCCGTGGAGATGGGGAATTTTCCCGCCGCATCCATGACGCTGTGGAACGAGCGAGCCTCGAGGTCCAATCAGGAAGCTCTTCGGATGAGGAGGAGGAGGAGGGCGGCAGAGACAACAGCATAAGTAGCAGCAACCTTTCAGCTCTCTGCCCCGCCCCGATCCCGCCCACCAACCCTGAGCCAAAAACCATCCCGACTGTCAGCAACCCAAACAGTGTCTACCGGGTACGTTGACATGAATTTTTGACTTTGCTACAAGATTTCACTGTCTAACCTTTTGCCCTCCTGGTCCTTAGTTCAGTGAGTTTTCTTCAGGCGCCCCTCAGACCTGGCTGAGGGACAAGCGGAACGCTTTTGCCGGGGAACCGTTTCCACATCATGCTCCTCCAGCCGGAGGTCCAGCATCTCAGTTCTCCAGCCAGAAAGGCTTCAAATCCTATCGACCCACATTCACCTTTGCTGGGCCACGTGTCGACAAGTACCACTGGGTTAGCAAATCCCGATCCTAGAGCCGACTGAGCCTTTAACCTAGAACCACAGTCGGGTTACAGCTCAGGACTGAAGTGTGGACAGCTGCCACGATGCCAGACTGAAGCACTACAGACCCTGTCTGCAGGGGAAAAAAAGTTTAGCCAAGTGCATGTATCTTTAAAGGATGAGAATTTATTATGCGTAGATGGTTTAAAGAGTCCGTGATTTAACGTAATGCTGTTTAAGCATGTTTTTAACTTTGAAATATTCATGTATTTTTAAGTAATTCTCTCTTCTAAATGATTTTAAACTAAAATTAAAGCAAATGTAAATAAAGTAACATTGAACAGTCGTTGAAAAGAAACAAATGTGTCTGTGTCAGTTCTGCTGTTTGCTCTAAAAGTGTCTCCTCTCTATTTATTTTTGTTTGTCTTTGTAGCACATTAGGATGCTCCAGTAGATTTAGTCAAGTGACGCTGTTACCCGTCATGTTTTATAAATGGGGATGGTTTTCACCCTGGGGGCCAGATTTGCCAGCAAAATGTTTGAGTTGGTGTAACCATTGCTAACTTTTGTCATCCTAAAACCCAGGCAGTTCCAGCTTTGTAATTAACAGAGAAATTTTAATCCTTAAAGGGCAATAAAGGCAAAATAAAATTCCCTGCAGCTTTAAACACTTTTACTAATCGACTGACATTAAATAGACACCAGTCTGCATATTTTTTAGCCTGTATGTGCTGTTGCTGCCTCTACTCGGACACTTACGAGTTTTTTTCTTTTGGTAACATTTACCATAAAGTTTGTGAGATAAGCAGGTGGGGCTTTTTGGCACTTTTTCGTTTTGCTCAGTGTTATCTCACCTACTGCAGACACGCATCAAACTGTAGTGCAACTTCAGCTCAGTCTGGACGTCCAAGTGAATAAGCAGTTGTGTGTGGTGGTGGTTGTACTGGTAGTGTAGTTAGTGATTGATGAGTGAGAACAATCAGCTAACAACACTGCCTGCACAACAACCCCAACTGCAGTAAATGCTTCTTTAAAATCACTCACTGTGCTCACACACTGACACACAAATTTAACGTCACAATTTAGCGTGAAGGATTTAGGTTGAAAATGGCACCGAAAAAACAGTCTTGATAAGTTAAACACAGCTGATTTTATGCTGTCGAAGTGAAGAGAAGCTTTAGATAATATATAAATAACCCCATTAATGATAGTGTGAAAAAAAAGAGGATTTGTTTCTGGAATTACCTAAAAGAAATAGCACAGAATTTTGGAAACAAGATTTACTTTCTGGGATGAGACGATTGAAACCACTCTAAGAACCTGTTAGAATCCAGAGTTTATGTGTGATTAAGGAAGCCACGCTTCAGTCAGATGTTCAATCAGATGTTTATTCCTGTTTTAACTTCAGTTGACGGGGTCGTTTTGATGCTGAATAATCACACTGATGGGAACAAAAAAGGAAGCAGAACTCCGATTGGCTCAGCATCCAAACTTAAAAGTGAGCTCTGTCCACGGTTGATTTACAGGATTACCAGACTTTAGAAGATATTTTCACTCATGTAAACAACAACAACGGCGTTTACTGATGCTGGTTTGTTTAAAGTGTGTATATGTGGATAGGTGATCCTACCTGCAGTCGCTGTAGTTCTCACCGCTCTGTTTGGAAATGACCACTGCTGGAGAAACATAACTGTCTCCACAGCTACGCTTTCCACCGTTTGTGTGTGTGTGTGTGTGTGTGTGTGTGTGTGTGTGTCCAAGTCTCAGGTCATGCCTCAACTTGCCCCAGAGTGGCAGGTAGAGTTGATGTTGCTGGGGTGAGGCAGTCAGTGGCAGCAGTAAACACTCGGCCTGAGCCGCAGATTTTATAGTTTTGTTGTGTTTCATGTGCAGCACTCTGACATGTTGTTCGAGCGCTACATCTACATCTGCATGTATTCATTCCAGTCCCACATCATCTGTCGCAGCCTCATCTCTGTTCCAACCTCTTTCACTTGGGCTACAACATGTAACATTTCCCCGTGAAAATGCCTCAAATGTACAATATCTTTGTCACATTTTGTTCAGTTCTATAGACATATTATCCCAAATGTTGTCAGCAATGTTCAAAATTTGCTAACATCTGGGGAGACACCAGTCAGAGCGTTACCACATCTGTGAACATTTCTGCCTGAGTCAATCACAGAGATTTTTCATTAATAATTGTGTCTGTTTAACAGTGAAATAAACAAATCCCATGATGCCACACTACCTCTCAAAGTCATCAAACTTATCTTTTCTTTCAAACGGCGTGTGTATTTTCATTTACAAGCAGAAAATGTTTGCTAAGAAAATGCATGACTGCAGTGACGTCGCCAGCCTGACTGTTAGTTTACGTGACATTTATGTCTGTAAGAATTTCTGTGCACACTTTTCACCTTGTAGATATATTTTTTATGAAGCAAAATGAAGCCTAACTGCTTTACAGTGCATGCAGTGGCCAATATGGACAGGCATGGAGAACTGTGGTGGTTTTCTTTGCTTATGTTTGCGTACCATAATTCATAGTAACATTAAAAACCATCTTTGCATCTAATTTTAGCAATTCCCATGTAAACAACTTGTTGTGTGACTTCATGATAAATATAGACATAAAGGTAACTATATAATCTCACTCTGGGAATGAGCTGACAGATGAACCAAATTATTTTAATTTGGAACAAGATTCAGAACATTTGCAAGTACCAGAATCTCAGGTGTCAGTCTGCATTTGTGCTATGTGTTCTGCGAACCATGTGAAGGGTGAAAATTCAGTATTTTTTTTCAAAGTGTCTGAACATCTGTATAATAAATATCAAAGGATTATTAGTCTTCTGACCCATTTCTTCAGTTTTAAATATTTGCATGTTTTGTGCTCATTCGTTTGTTTTGAACCAGTGCGAGCAATTAAAAACTGGTACTAATATTGGACATGTAACGTGAGCTGGGCGGTCAACGAGGCGAGCGCAGAAATATTCTTACTGAAATGTAAACTGCGCACACAAAGCCTACTCTTTCATTTTTGAATGTGCTTAAGAGATGTTTTCGTGTTTCGCTCAGAAAGGTTATTCATTAAAGCGACGACACACGCGTATCGGTTCAATTTCATTTGGTCAGAAACGAGAGAGAGAGAGAGAACAGAAAGAACCGGAAGCAGGAAGGACTTTTGGCTACTGCAGAGCTTTTGTCATCAGAGCGCCAGCCAATCAGCCAATAACGTGTCGTCTTCATTTCTGCTAGAGGCCAGCTGGTCCAATCAGAGACCTCTTCATTGCGTCGTGCCCTTGCTCTTGCTCACATCCGGTCGTATATATGTTGCCACGAGTTAGCGGCGAATTTGGAGAGTGTCCATTTTGAGCAGCGAGTCGGCGTCTTCAGTATTTTCCCCCTTAAAGTAAGAACCCTGTCATTATTTTAGTAAAAAGATTAAATAGTGCCGATTAAGTTAAGCTTCGTGTCGGGGTCATCTCACTGAGTTCTTTGCCAGGGTCCTGCTTTTGTTTAGAGTGTGTTTTCTTGTTAGCAGCTAATCTAGCTAGCTGCGTGCTAGCTGCGGCGGCTCTAACGTTAAACACGTTAAAGCGGTTATTGCGCTGACTGAGTTGTTAATTAACTGTCAAAGACATTAGGATACTTTGTTTCGGGGCTGATAGTGGGATTTTATTCGTCGTGTCTTCCGTGTTGTAGTGGGTGTTTTATTCGGGTTTGGCTGGCTAGCTGCTAGCCGGGCCTACTCGCTCCTCCGAGCGGCAATGAAGCAAAGCGCGGTCCGCATGAACAGTGTAACGTTACATGGAGAGTCGCACCAGTTGGCTGCTGCTTTCTGTTCAGTTAGCGTAACGTTACTTTAGCATTCAGCAGTGTGCATTATGCGGTGTTTTTGAATGCGGACGCTAAGATATTTTCTGGCTACAACAATATGAACAACTGGGGAAAATAAAACAAAGTAACGTTAACGTAAATCACCGGAGGGACGACGTGTTAGCATGAAACAACCTCGGCTATTGTTGCTCATTCATACCGTGATGCACCGTTGTCGCGTTGTTCCGCCAAATGTTGGGATTTTATCATATTTGTGAGTCAAATTAAATAATAAAATTCAGGATTTCCCGAACGGTAATAATTCCTCTTGTCTATAAGAAGATATGTAAGTTAAAGTACGTTTAGTTTTGGATCGAATAGCCACTTTCTACTTGGCTCCATATCAGACTGTGTGTTTGGGGTGGCTGTACTTCTTGAACTTATACAATGATTTAGTGAATTTTAGTGTAAAACATGCAGTAAAAAGTCTTGAAATATTGTTATGGGATCCAGTCATATCCATTTCCACAGGGCATTTATGTAGATGTTAACTTTACACTCTGCAACCCCTGATGAAAATACTAATTTTATTCACACTCTGTTACAACTCCGCGCTTATAAACTTATTTGCTTTATTTGGACAGTTTTTTTTAAATCTTGTCTTGTCAAATCTCAGTCTCTTGAAGAGCCCAACATCAGAATGGCAGACGCTGAGACTCTCCTCATGGAGACATCGGACCAGAACGGCAACGAGGGCGACGACCAGAACGGAGCCGAACAGGAGCAGGAGCCGATGGTTGGAGAGGGAGAGGGTGAGGGAGAGGGTGAAGGAGAGGGTGAGGGTGAGGGGGATCAGGACAATGGCACAGATGGAGGCAAGATCGATGCCAGTAAAGGAGAGGAGGATGCTGGGTAAGTGTTTAGATTAAAGGACACACGTCACAGTTTATGTATAGGCACCTCTGATGTTATTAAAATGTAATATCATGACACACATCAATTTTATTAATGGCTAATTTGCATTTGCATTGCTCTGGTGTGTGACCCCCATTTTAACATGTGCCTAAAGTTCACAAGCAGCTGAGAGCTGGATGTCATGTTCTGTATTATATTCTGTATTTGCTAAGGCTCCCTGTGCAGTGTTTTTGAAAGAGTAAGAGAGAAACAGCAAGGTGTCCCACTGTGTTTGCAGAAAAATGTTCGTGGGCGGTCTCAGCTGGGAGACGAGTAAAAAAGACCTCAAGGATTACTTTAGTAAGTTTGGCGAAGTGTCGGACTGCACCATCAAGATTGATCCGAACACTGGCCGATCCCGAGGCTTTGGCTTCGTGCTTTTCAAAGACTCCTCCAGCGTGGAAAAGGTCTGTTGCTCTGATTTCCCAGCAACCATTCAACACGTCGTCATTATCTTCACTTTGCTAATTTTGTTATTAAATACTGACTCGGTGCTGCCTGAGTGAAAGCATGGATCTTTATTAGTTTGATTTGATTAAAGTAATTCTCTACATGTACGAGAGCTGTACGGCCTTTCATGGAAAGGACCGCAAACAAAACAAGTGTCGGTTGTTTTGGGTTAAAACAAAAAGTGAATTTTGTTGTTCTGTGTTCTACTCTTCGAACATGTGCCCACATGTTCTACACTCTCAACATTTCCAGGTTTTTGATTCACCACTGCCGTGTGTTAATATCTATTATCAACTACGTTCGTGTCTGCAGGTGCTGGAGCAGAAGGATCACAAACTGGACGGACGTCCAATCGACCCAAAGAAGGCGATGGCCATGAAGAAGGAGCCTGTCAAGAAGATATTTGTTGGGGGTTTGAACCCTGAAGCAACTGAGGACACCATCCGGGAATATTTTGGTGCTTTTGGAGAGGTTGGTTTTGCTAGATGGAGCCAATAAAAACGTGCCATAATTGTAGATAGAAAACGGAATGTTTTCAGAATTTTGACATGTTGAACCTCAGTACTGGGTGTATCTCTTAAGACTAACAGGAAATGGAAAGCAAACCGGTCTAATTAACAGTAGAAAACTTGTTTTTCCATCAGTGTTTTTGTAAAGTTTCATAAATAATATATTGTTCTTGATCAAACTTGCTAACACAGGTTTCTCCATCCACTTCTCTGCTTCTAGATTGAAACCATTGAGCTGCCCATCGACCCCAAATCGAGGAAAAGGAGGGGATTCATCTTCATCACATACAAAGAAGAAGCCAGCGTCAAAAAGTGTCTGGAGAAGAAATACCACAACATCCAGGGTGGCAGGGTACGTAAACACACACACACACTTGTCTGAGTTGGTTGGCTGGTGATACAGCTGGAAAGATATGGGTTAGGATTCATTGTCACAGCGACCTTGTGTGTTAGCACACAGTGTGACCTTTAACCCCTTGATCTCTTAGAAAGGGATGCGTGATTGTTCCCAACTTAATCCCACCACAGACACACACATCTGTGAGTGAATGTTGGCAGTTTTAAATGTATGAATGTTTTTGTCTCTTCCACAGTGTGAGCTGAAGATCGCTCAGCCTAAGGAGGTGTACCAGCAGCAGCAGTACGGAGGGGGACGTGGCGGTGGGTATGGAGGAGGACGGGGAGGCAGAGGACGTGGAGGTAGGAGGACTTTTTCTGTCTCACATTTTATGTGTGTTATTATTTTTACATAAAACATGCAACAGTGCCTTTTCACCACAAATTGGCATATAAAGGAGAAAAATGGTATGTGAAGCCATAGTTTGAGTTACTTAATGTACTTGTTATTTTAGTTGCATCTCACACACATTTAATCAGCCCTTTGGCTGATGCTCTGTGCCAAAGTGCCACATTGTCTGAAGTATCAGGAAGCCCACAGATCTCGGAAAACCTGAGAAAAAGTTGTAAAACTCTAGTCATGGAAACACGAGGAAAGTAACGGACAAAGAACGTTGTTTTTTGGAAGAGTGTTTGGACATTATCCTGTATTTCTTTAGCTTAGAATGAACTAGAGGCTGTTTGTAGAGCTACGGAAACATAACGATGCAGTATAAAAAGATTGAGCTATGTGTGCAGTCATTAATGTTCAGAGTTAGTTTATGGATGCAAGTTTTTTGATCAGGCCGTTTTATGTTAGGAAATGTTTGGACACACCCCAAGGTCACAGTAATGGGAGCGCATGCAGGTTGGATGACACTGAATGGACAAAGTCGTGTCATCCTTCAACTGTAAATATTAGTCTTTGCTCACTGGCAGCTGTGGAAGATTTTAGGAGGTACAGAGATAAACACTTTCTTCCCAACTTGCTGTAAACACTTGAATAGTAAGTTGTTGAGCATGTTTGCTTATTTGGCCTGCACTGGTTTAAGTTGTGTGAGTCAGCTGTGACTCAGAGCACTGATTTTTAATGTGTATGAAGTGTTGCATAATAGTCCGATTGGCTAAACGCTTGCTAACGGTACTCAGTGATATTAGACTTCATTTGCATCGTAGTTACAAATCACTGCACACAAAGGGCTCTCCAAAGGAAACAAAATATAATACAGTGGTGAAATAATTGGAGGAAAAAGCTTAACTATATAAAAATAGGCTGTTAAAGGGAAATCTAAACTAAAGCCACCATGTGAACTGTGCCCTTCACCTTCCAGGTCAGAGCCAGGGCTGGAACCAGGGCTACGGAAACTACTATAACCAGGGATATGGTAACCAAGGCTATGGTGGATATGGTGGATACAGCGGCGGCTATGGCAACTATGACTACTCTTCTGGTTACTATGGATATGGTCCCGGCTATGATTACAGTAAGTACATGCACAAACCGTCAGGAGGGGTTTGCTTACAGGGGTGCAAATTGTACCCAAATCGCACTGATCAGTTTTTTTCTGCAGGTATCGAACCTGAAAGCATGAGCTGTGCTGCAAACTTTCGCCCCATTTCTGCTGCCTTTTGGAGTATTTTTCCCACCTCGCCGTCTATATGAAAATTAGAGGCAGCCTTGGGGGTCAGATTTGATGCACCTCTGACCCTCACATCAAAGCCACATGAGAGGCAAGCCGCCGTGTGTGCAGATGGCTGATCCAGCAGGCTGCAGTTTAATCACTTCTTGAACTATTAGTGGCCCGTGTCAGGTGTTATTCTTAACAGAGGATATATTGAACTTGAGGGAAATCAACAGAATTATGACAGATGACCTTTAATGACATTTTTATGCTGTGTCATCACTTCACATTTTATTTACTTTTATTTCTGCACTTATCCTAACAGGAAGCTGATGTTGTTAAACGTCACATGTTTGAATCTGCAGCGTCGGCTCGCTGTATGAAATGACACACAGGAGCCGGCGCTGCTTGTTTCCATGTAAATAATAATGGCAGATAAATGGTGAGCCTTTAATGCGGCGCTGATGTGGAGTCTCCGTGTAAAAAAAGGGATTTTAAGTTTGTGTTGTGTGGGAAATGGAGCTGGGGACGTGTCAGAAATACAGAGCGGTAGTGACCATCGTATTTTGTTCAGAGCCAGACGAGCAGTTTCCTGCGGTTTACGGTCTAAACAATAAGCTGACAACGTCCCGACTCTTAAACATGCACGTCAAACACGGACGTGAAGCATCCCAGCTCCTCATCATCACGCCCTTAAAAGTAAAGTGAGTGATTTGGGAAATGTCCCAAAGTGTTGAGTTATTTCTCCAAACTGCGCAGGAAGTGCTGCATGCTGAGGAACAGACTCCGAGTGTGTGTGTGTGTGTGTGTGTGTGTGTGTCTGAACCGTGTCTCGTCTCTGCCTCACAGATCAGGGCAGCGCCAGCTATGGGAAGACCCCACGACGAGGAGGACACCAGACCAGCTACAAGCCATACTGATGGTCACATGGCAGTGCAAGGTATGCCGTGGCTACCACCAACATTGTTTACGGACTGTCACAGTGCAGATGAGCTGAAATGCAACTACACGAAGTCGAGCTGGAGTTTCGGAGCAGTCAGAGCTCGTAAATGTCCATCTGAACCTGAAAAATGTATTCACACAAACCACAATGTGACTCTTAAGCAAATCAGTGGTGCCTAAATTTTAGTTGTTGGCTTATCTGGATATCTGTGCAGTACTTTAAAAAAAATAAATTGTAAAAAGTTTCCTTAGAAAGCTTTGATAAATAACTAAAGTAACATTTTGGGCAGTTTTTGACCCTCTGTCTGTCCTCCCTCAGGACTCCAGTGATCCAGTGAGACCGACAGCTGGACGGACACACTGGGCGTGACTCGACCTCTTTTATGACAGAAGACCATTTGTACAGATAACAGAAATGTAACTTCTTTTTTTTTTTTTTTTTTTTTTTTTTTAATCCTATAATTTTTTGGTTTTACTTTTACATTCGTTGTTGTTTTTTTTTTTCTTCCCCTCCACATTTCCATCGACGGAAGTGTAATTTTTACTGTACTTTTTGGTACCTGTTTGATTCTAATGTATTGTAAGGCTTGTATTTTACATGTTTGACTTTACAGGTTGAAAATCTTGGCGCTGTAAAGGAGATTTTTTGACAAATAAAAACCATTTTCAGTAACTTTTTTTGTTCTGATGCTTCCAGATTCTGGGGTGGAAGATGGAAATGTTGTTGAATGGGTCCAAGATTAAGCTTCAGTTATAAACCTTAATATAAGTTTTGATTTGTCTTGTTTTATAGCCACACGATTAAATAATCTTTGATAAATAAGATGTCAAATTTACCAGTTTAAGTCAAGCATTTGTGCTTCTCATGCCTTCAGTTCAGATGACCTTTTAGTATTTTTTTTTTCTCTCCCAGTCATGTTGAATCAAGGAGCATTTTTTAACTTGTTAGATTCCTAAAAACAGCAACAACTGCCTTTTACCAGTTTACCAAAGGTTAACATCTGGAAACACACGTGTTGGATGTAACTGGGGAAAAGATTATACCATATACAACTGTAGATAACTGGTGAACTCTCGATACTCCTTTTTTTTTTTTTCTCTTTTTTTTTAAAAATAAGTAAATTGTTTAATTTTATGTTGCTTTAGTTTGTGTTTAAGTTCCGCTGGTTTTTGAAGTTAAGTGTCTGCTTAGTTTTTCTGGAGTCTCCTCAGCTGGTGTCTGGCAGTTTGTTAGTAATAAACTTCTTCGTTTGTAATGATTTGTGTACTTCTAATGCTTTATTAATGTTAATTGTGATCCAAGTCCTAAAGAAATGAAAAGTAGCTTTTATCATGCCTTATTCTGGTGCTCATATTCTCTGGTTGGAGAAAATGGGTCTTGTTAACAAAACCAAATGTCTGAAGCTCTGAGGTAGAAACAGTTTTAATTGAATGAATAATAGAATATGATACATTTTGCTATTTAATCCTGACAGTCCTCAGTTTAAAAGGTTTTTCTCCTTTGTGTTATCAATATGCGCAGCACCACACCAGTAAGATCATCTTGTAAGACATCTGAAGGATTGTCGAATCACTCGCAGGTGTTGGAAGAAATAGCACAAATTGGTTGGTACTACTAAAGAGGTTTTGAACTGAATGAAATGAAAAAGATCTGCCGGCAAAAGACGGTGCTGTGTGGAGAAAAACGGACCTGAGAGAGTTAGCCGTCTGCAGCGTGAGTTACTGCAGTAAATTCCCCGTCAATCCAGAAGTGTAATTTATGTGCACAGCTGACAGATTGGGGCCATAAAGAAATTGAGTATCCTAAGAATATCCTTCCTCCGGTCTGGGAAATGGGCCGGACATAAATTGTTCAGGCTTGTGGCTGCAGAGGAGAACGTGGGCTCAGTCAGGATGTGTGTTAGACACGCATGAAGTGACGGATAAGAGGCAAAACGTCTTCACCGACGTATTACTGAGTCCAGTCGCCATCGATTTAACTGCCCGGATAACTATGACCTGCACGAATGAGAACATTCACAGACCAGGAGGTGAACTAATGCTTTTACATTCGGCCTCAAGTAAAAGTGAGATGGATGTTCAAATGGTTTCATTCTGTTAATTTTTTTTCTCAGTTCATCTTGTATGGTAGTGCCTGTCAGAACAGGTTTCATATCTTCTAAGCACAGGATAAACTGCAGTAGCAGGCTGGTGGTTTGAATTTTCCTCACTTGAATCCTCAAAGTATCAGGAGCAGGTAGCTTGGAAGTATTTGTGAAGACTGACTCACACAGACCCCTTCCTTTAAAACAAATTAAAAGAAAAAAGATTTGAATTGGCTGGCTTTTATTCATCTCTGTCATTCCACCAAACTTTATTATTATTCTCTGGAACTCTCAGGTACGACTGTCAGGATGTTATTCAAATTTTTTTGATCAGTTTCCTGTTTGACCTATGAGATATTTGATCATCTTAAAAACACGAACTTGTTGCAATTCACGCAGTATCACTGACTTAATAGTGAATATTGTCAGCTGTAAAATGATATTCCCTACATGATCTTTGTTCCTGTTGAACAGAATCAATCCTCAGCTATAAAAACCCAAACCGCTGACGAAGACACAGGACTGTAACACAAGTGTTCTGTGCATGCTGTTGCTGCCGCTCGGGTGAAAAGATCCACCAGGTTTAAGAGGAGAGTTCTTTGATCGCTGTGGATCGCAGTGACAAGATAACGCTGTAAAAAAGGCTGCACGTTCAGATAACAAAAAAACTAGTTCAAGTTCAGTTTTAATGTCAGTTTCCTCTCTCTTAATGTTTAGCTTCAACAAGAACAGAACCCCAGGCAAATGTTAGTTATTCTGCATTTTAATGAGCAAACTTAGCATCGATACGTAATACACAGATACTGTACCTGTCCATTTAATCAAATAATCACAAGTGCGTTAATGCCACCAAAACACTCACAGACAGAACACAGACAGATTCTACTGTACTAAAAATAACCCAGAGGAAGCATAACCAACAAGTCTAACTGAGCCTTTCCTCCATCTTCCGTCCTGTGACCATCTTCTATATCTCAGCGATGACCGGCAGCATCGGGGCCTTGAACCTTCTCGACTGTCTGCATGTGGTGCGACAGCCAGACCTCCACACACGAACAACTGCTGCCTGGCTGTGGAGCCTTATGTGTCTTTCTGCTTGTGTGTTAGCTGACAGTTCCTCTTCAGATGTCTGTCTGGCCTCCTCTTCCTTCTGTCCAGAGCGCGTCTCTCTGTCCTCAGCCATCTTTCTGCTGTTGACAATGGCACCCTGCCTGCGTCTGAGGTCCTTCAGGCAAATCTCTGCACTTGCTGAGCAGCTGATGCGGGAAAACTGCTCTCCTGTCTTCTTCACGTCCTCCGTCCATCCTCTGCGTACAAGCCGGGCTGCGGTGAGAAAAGAGTCTGTCTGGCTGTGCAGCGTCTCTGAGTGTTGAGGGTCAGTCGTGACCGACTTCCTGTCCAGGCCAGGAGGTGCAGGGTCCGGCTTTCTGCTGCCCTCCATCACCTCACAGCTCTGAGCCTCAGCCTCTGGCTCTGCACCTGCTGTGAGTTACTAGAGCACCTGTAAATCCCGTTTATAGCACATTAGCTTAGGCTGCACAATATTAGAGCAGATGAGATCAAACGTACCAGCACAGCTCATTGACAACAGGGACACATGACACACACGCAGCCTGTGTAAAATGTGGCAAGTGGTACATTCCTTTATTGGGTGCATTCCTAGCATTAGCATCTTTTGAAGACAAGAAAAATATCTATTAAGCTTTCTAAATGTTTCACTGTGTTCTCCAGCTACTTACCAGCTGTATCTGTTTGCTGCTTGGCGCTCAGCTGGTAGTGTACAGAGCTTTTGTGCTTGGTTGGAAAACCAACAAAATGAGCAGAAAGATGCTTAAACGCTCTGTAGAGCTGCATCAGCTTCAGAGAGGCACAGGCAGCCCGTGTGGTTTCTTAAAACTCCACCAGGGGGAATGCAGAGATCATATGACAGACCACTGACAGCTTCACTAATACACTGGAATGTTCACGTCCAAATGGTCATTTCTCAAGATTATCTTCTCTTCTGTGCTTGGTCACTGTTTAAATGCTCAAGTGAACTAGTCAAGTTGAACTAACCTGTGGCTCTTGACGCTGTTGTTGCAGAAATGAGGGCCAAAGTTTGACTTTCCTTTAGATCTGAAGAAATTCAGAGCGGCCGCTCGAGAAAGAACTGAGGATGTGTCAGCTGGAGGATGGAAAATCGCAAATTATTTGTCAAGTCATGCAGAAATCAGCTGCAGTGTATTTTCACAGATTGCGCATAAAAATGTTACAGTAGTTTGCCACATTTAAAGCTGTAGGTATTTACCAGAGTTCAGTGTGGACTCCTCATTTCTCTGTTTTCTTCTCTCGTTCTCCTCTCAGGAGTGACTGCTTCACCGCTACTTTCTCTCTATTTGACTCTCTCTCTCCTCCTTCCCTCACTCCCTCCCTCCCTCCCTCTCTGTCTCTCTCTCGCTCTCCCCTCTCTCTCTATCTCAGCCTGACGATGAACTTTACTTGTGCAAAGTACAAGTTAGTAATCAGAATAGCCGACCGATATTCTGGTAAAAATCAGTACTTGCATTTAAAAAAAAAAAAACAAAACAGCAGGAATTTGCCATAGAGTGGCTAAGTCACACCTTCCGGTGGACCCATGTGACCTTTTCTTTCAAATATGATGTTTGTCATTTTAAAAATCAGTCAGCAGCAGCCTGTTGTGAAGATGATTGTGTGCCACGTAGTTTAAATGAGACCGCTCAGTGAACGATGTCTGTTGTCTCGCACAAGACGTCACCAACGCTAACATGCCTGTGACTTTAGCACACTTTCTTTAGTTCCTTCAGAATGAGTGAAAATGCATTAAAGAGGTAAAAATCATCACAGGCGTGAACATGTTGAGGTGGGGACGTACTTTTGTCTGTCATCACTACAGCCAATATAACCATTTTTGCTGCACTGTGTCAGTTGCAGAAGTCCCACAAACCTCGGAAAATGTAACGACATCCTGTAGTTTTTGAAACTGTGTCGCATTGCTCTGTTTCAACAGACGGCCAAAGTGGGGACGTCAGGAGGAGGCTGGCTCACCATTTTATTATCTACATCTGTTATGACCATTATAGCTGCATTGTATCAGTTGTGGAAGTCCCAGAGACGTTGGAAAACCTAACAACGCCGTGTCGTGTTCATAACATCATCTGGAGGTGCATGAAGTTATGTTGTACAGCTCCATACGGTTGAAAAAGCCATTGGAGACTGATGATGATGTATCACATTGTAATCTCTTGTAACTTTGTTTCAAGGGGTAGACAAAGGGATGAGGTAAAAATGAGAAATGGGATCAGGCCCTTGTCTTACAGCCTGGATAGCCGGCTGAGTCTGAGGGACAGGTATAACTGTTTACATTAAAATAACTGCATTTCAGCAGGTGAGCTATTCCAGGCGGCTGCTGACTCACTGCCATCGTTAATGAAATGTGTTTCACCTGTGCTGTTCCCGCTACGACAAGTCGAGATGTCTGCTGTGGAAAAAGAAAAGGTCTTTGGGAAATTAATACCCATGTTCTCCATATGATTCAAGATTACTTTAACCAAGTGCTTTGAGTTGCCTAAACAGAAATTGAAACTTGTTTGTATTATTCAGATTTCTAGCAACATTAATTTTCTTTTTACAACATTTTTTTTTGCATATTAGTTGGCCTGTTATACAAGGGAAACTTTTAGGAGACAGGGCTGCTGTAGCTGCTACATGTGACAAATAAATTATTAAATATAATCTAGCAGTGTCCTCCAACAGCTTTTTGCTGACTCGACCACTTCTGGGAATCCTTTTTTGAGATTATGGGCAAAAGGTCTAGATTATATCAGCTGTGGATGGACTGTAACCTCAGGTGGCAGAGCTGCTATCTGTTTGCTCTGATGAGAAATTTGCTCTCCCGAGTTCAGCGGGTTTGTCTGCAGTGGACGAAGCAGGAGGACTGTAGACTCTCGGACGTTTAGGTGCATTGTAGTCTTTATCTTCACATGTGGTTTAATGTGCTTATCGGATGTCATGTGCCGGGATCTCGGTCACAGGCTTCGCTCACTCGTGCTCGTCGAGAGCAGTGAGGTTCAGCTGTGATGCTGCCCCTCAGCTGATGGCAGTCAGCCCGGCTGAGAGGAGCTGATACGAGGAGGTTGTTGCTTCCCGGCTCAGTTTGGTTGTGTGTCAGAGTCAAGACCATCAGTTCACTTTGTGTTTCTGTTAAACTGTGTTTTTGACTTGTGTGTGGTGGAAGTGGTTGTCTATTTTATTTAAACTTTGTTTTTAAACCATCTTTGTCAGTAACTGACTTCTGCCTGTCATTTCTTTTAGCTTGGGTCCAGTGGTTTTGTTGCAGTTTTCATTTTTCATCATGACAACCACCTTTTCCGAACCAAAAGGACCCATTTTTACTTGTGTGTGTGTGTGTGTGTTCTGTTAGTGTCCCAACCGATGACCCCTGTCGCTTAGATTCTGGGTTTGGAAGAAGAGATTCACATAGTCATTTAATGATTTAGTTGCACACATGTTGACCTGCCTTCATCTGACTGAATATATGGTACAGAAGTAAATATCCGCAAAATTAGTGTAAAATTACCAAATCAGTGCCAATAAACCAGGAAAAGTTCTCATGTCATGTCATTTCATCTTCCTCCCATTTTAGTTATGAATGCTTCATTTTAACAAGACAAAGTAAAACCCAGATATATTTATTTCTCACTGAATGCACTGTGTGATTTCAGTCAGCATGTTTGCAGCTGCACTCATGTGAATGAACATTATCTGCCCATTTAGACCAGCTCAGATGTGAAAACACAGCCTCTCTCATTCATTTTAGTGGGGCTAATATGTTCAGGCTGCAGCGGCGCCGGGAGATTTAAGGTTTCCACAGAATGACGAGATCACAGGCCTTGAAAAGCTGCTCACGTGTAGACTGGCAGCTGACTGACAGAACTCTCTGGATCAAAGTTCAGAGGGAAAACAGAGCTGTGTCACAGCACAGCAGGGTTAAGTTTGCTTGGCTTGTGCTGGCTCAAGGCAGTCATACATCTAGGTCAAAAGTATTGAGAAAGCTGCTCGGACGGCGGCAGCGTCAACAAAACCCCTGATAGCTCTGATGGAAAGGTGTAGTCGAGAGGACAGTTCTGAAGGGAAAAAAAAAAAGACACAAACGTCACCCTTTGTATCTTAAAAATCAATTTTTCATTCTTTTCTTTTCTGAAATCAGTAGACATTTTGCTAGTGCTTTTTCAAATACACACTAAGATAATTATCCCAAGCACACAACTTTCACAGATTGATGCAACATGAACAGCAGATCGTAAGAACACATGAGGAGAGGAGCAAATTGGGAAAGAGATCCACACCTGCATATCAGCAGATTTTCTGATCAGCTCACATTTCAGTGAGACACCGGCACTTCAATATGACCTGAAAACTGTTTTTTATACTTCCAGTACTTTGGCAGTGGCTGGCAGCTTCCTTTAAGCTTCATATATTTTTCATACATTGTCGTATTAAAGCTCTATTGCTGAAACATGTTTCACCTCTGAGAAAAATGCACCCACCAGCGCTGGAAAAAGAAGCCCAGTGGATTTTTTCACCTTCTGAACATCCAGAAAGCCGAGATAAGAGTCCACTGCTCCTTGTTAATGTCGCAGGAAAATGAAACGGACGAAATGGAAACAGAAAGTAAGAAACTGTTGAGCCCACATCTTGTCTCCAGAAACCATCTGTGGGGGAAATTTATTTGACATATACTTTAATATTTTCTTTTCTTGTGTGTGAGTCCCATATCCCATCTGCTAACATGGAGGGGCAGGATTTATTACCTGTACTGCAGCCAGGTGGCAACCAAAGAGCTTTTGCTTCTTTTTTTAAGGAGCTGTCATGCTGTTCTAATTTAATTAGGTAGATTAGGGCCCAACCAATGTGGGACTTTTGGGGTTGATGCTGACATCAATATCAGGAAGCAAGAAAACACAATGTAGACTGAATGTGGTTATCGGACAATCGTGACAAAGATATGTAACGGAGGCGGGATATCTCAAATCTAGGAAAACTTTATTCCAAACATCAGTGCACTGAACAATTAACACTTCACTTATTAGTTATTAAATAACAGACTGCCCTCTGCTGGACAAAGTACATAATTGCATCATTTTAAATCACTAGTCCAAGCATTTTTTCCAGCCTTAAAGGGGAATTCCCGTTTTTTGACACCTGGACCTTATTTATAGGAATAAATACGTTCATATATTCACCCAGACAGTTTTGGTGCAGCTTGGAGTCCTTCGGACACTATTTAGAGCCATTCGATATCTTCGTATCC
>JAQLOL010000006.1:23468766-23481341 GCA_029783665.1 Naso thynnoides | reverse complement strand
TCGGCAAATAGATGCATCATAATGACCCTGATGTTAATCGATCAAAGCTAAGGACAAGAAGGGAGGTGTTTTGTGTGTGTGTGTGTTTTGCATCAGTGATGCTTTGTGCTTAAACTCAGTCACAGTTGATGGACATGATAGTGTTTTCCACGATTCAAACTGGTAACGTGTGTCTGCGTAAATGCTGCTCTAAGACAAATCAGCCACATAATGACTTTGCCAAAAAAAAGCTTCAGTGTTCTGCCCGAACTAACGCAGAGTTCCATCAGACTACGTGATTTTCAGGTATTACGAGGTAACACTGAAGTTAGCTGCTGGGATTGTGTCACTGTATTTGAGTCAGTGACGTAAAGCGGGTAATCACTGTGGCATCCAACTTTCTTTGTTGGTTGATCAGGTATGAAGGGCAGGGCAGCTCATTGTTCATGGATACGAGTTTTTGTTTTTTTAAGCATTTTAATTCAGATCTCTCCTTTCTGTATATTTTTGGGATCAAATATCTTGAGAAGTTCTAAATGATGATTAGTCAGGGAAGATCGATTTATTTCATTCAATGCACTCTTTCTTTGCTCTTTATTCCTTTCGTCTTTGTGTTACTTTGTTCAGTTGGCTACAGCCTTTGTCTTGTACACGTAGACATTCTTTTTTCTTGCTTCAGTCGCAGTTCAGCCACGGCCTTAACTGTAGCTTGTGGCTGCAGTTGCTGTTGCTCCACATTTAAAGCTTTCTTAACATGATTGTGGAAGGATGGGAGAAGTTTTGGAGTGAAAATTTCTTTTCTAAACCCTTGAGTAACTTCCACCTGTTCACATGTCCAAATATTTTAGGAGCCGCTCTGTGCTTCAGAATCCAAACCAATACAGTTTGTCTAACCCCCATGAGTTGAGTTTTAAACTGAGGTTCACCATGATGCTCAGTCTAAGACTGGTCCAACCAGAAAAAACACAGCATTGGTAGTTTTTCTGACAAATTTAGCAAAAGTAGAATAATATTTTCCACCATACGATCTCTGATGGGGGTCAGTGTATGTGGTCAGGTGTGCTCAGTGTGACTGCCGAAACCAGCTCATCCCAACTCATCTATAAAGCATCCTTCACTAAGAGCAACCAATTAGTTCAAGCTGTCTAAATTTTGCCAAATGCTTGAATGAGTCAAATGGGAGGGACAGAAAAGTCGTTTTAATCAGCTTGCAGGTCAGGAAAGTCAAAGACTTTCAGCCTGTAGCAAATCTATTGTGTAAGAATTAGTAGAACGAAGTAATTCTTTTCCTCGCTTTAACTCTGTACCAGATCAGCGTTGGCGTAACATGAAATTTTAGTCCAGCAAAATGAAATGAGTAGAGGCTAGTCAGTGAGCAAGAAGTGACTGAATGTCCATGGCACTGATTCCCTCCATGATGTTTGTTGACACAGACACACCTTACAAATTAACTGGCATAACAAGATGCAGTCATACTGGGCGCACTACGCTAATTAATGTCAGGTCTAAATGCAGAGAGCCGTGGCTCAAACAGGCTGCACTGATACATGAAATCTAAATGTCTCCACTGATCCAGATGCATGTTGAACTGCTGATTTAAAAGAGCGACAGGAAGTTCCCATCCAGGACTTTTGTGTTTTGCAAAAATTCTCATCACGTTGTGGCCCAACCCTCATTTCGACCTCTGCAGGTTACAAGAAATCAAGGCAGTTATGTGGCAGGAGTGCAGGACGGACTGGTTTGTCCAGTTTGCTTTCTCGGGTGCATGCTGGTACTTTTGAACCGACGGAGAAAAGACCGGGTGTCAGTGCAGAAATCAGCTGAGACTCAACGTCCGACTCCGAGCTCTCATCACACAAATACACAGGTGAGACGTTAACTGTGCTCTTCAGGATCAGATCAGGACCTCAATTTTATTGCATCTGTACCAAAAAATTCCTGCTTTATTAATTATACTGTCTTTTAATGTTTATCTCATTTAGTAATTTTATTTATTAATTTATTTGTAAGATTGACATTTCTTAACATCAAACAGGATATTTCGGCCACAGCATCAATGATCTAACTGAGTTACACTAAATATCAAGTAGACTGAATTTGGAAAAAGCATGAATAGTTCAAAAAGACAGCGAGGGGGAACATCATGCCGTGTTTCACTTGTTGATTTTTTTACTTTTTGAAACTGAAACACAGAAGAAACACCAGTTTTAGAACAAATTTTGTGGATGCTGATCCAAATTCATGTGAAATGGAAATCTGTCATAATTCTGCAACAAATTTGATGTCAAAGGGATTTTTTTATCCAAACCTAAACTCCTGACTCATTACTTTTGGAATAAAACTAAAAGCAGATGTTATGTTAGACATGATGGTGATTGATCTGTTTCCTCATACCTTCGTTTGTGTCCTAAAACATCGGGTCCATTTTTATTTCACAGTCAGGCAGATGGACTTAAAGCTTTGAATAATGAAGAGCTGACATTTAAACTGGACCACTGTTTTCATTTTGTCTTTGTCCTCTTTGTCTTGACTGAAATACATCGTCACTGCTTGTAGTTTTTTCTTCAAAGGAAAAGCCAAGAAACTCTCAAACTCGGGGAAAAAGTCGGCTTAACAAACTTGTTTTGCTGTAAGTACGTCCATTTTTTCATTTGAATTTAAATTTACTGGCAAAATATTTGTAATTTTACTAACAAAAAGACTTTTGATCTGGGCTGTTCATGATAAGTAATATTGACAGTAACTGATCATAAGAAAATGAGAAATTAATTGTAAAAAACACATTGATGTGACTTTCTACAAGAAAGTGTCAGTAATGGTGCCTAATGGCGGTAGCTCCACCATAAACAGAAAAAATTCAAATGAAACTGCTTTTTTTGAAAAAACGCTTTTGTAATTATGTGATGTGAGTCTTTCTGCAGCTCCTCACACAGAATACACGATAAACAAAGTGATGTTTGAATGAGCCACTTGTGCCTCGCCGACCTTCATGTCTGATTGACCAAATGATTTTAAATCCTCAGTGTTGTGGCAGGAGCGTCATCGGTTGGCACTTTGTGTATTCCCGTCTCACATTCATGACAATACTGAACACGTGTAACCTGAACTCCACGTCCTTGTTCCTCCTTCAGGCGGCATCATGTCGTCCACGCTGGTCATCAGGCAGCCTCAGCCTGTGATGGAGGCCAAAGACTCTGACGAGTGGGGATCAGGGATATGTGACTGCTGTCAGGACGTGCCCGAGTGTAAGTGTCTGTGCTTTAACGAAAAAGTCATATTCACACCACTGCCACGCTTAAAAAGCATTTTTATCATGTTACTTTACTCTTTTCTTGTTTCCCTGCAATTCCTCTTCTTCTTCTTCTTCAAAAGAGTACCTCATAATTGTAAAAAAACTCAGATTTTTGTGTAAAAAAAAATCTACTGAATACTTTAAGGAAACTCCTGGGTACTGGAATAAAACTTTAATGGTGCAGACTGTAATTAATGCTTCATGGAATAAATCTGATGTAAGAAAAATCATTTCACCCGACCTGAAATCCTAACTCCTTATTGTTGCAATACATAATTACTGTTGTTGACATGATGGTAATTCATTCACTTCCTTATATCTTCATTTGTATGTCTGCGTCCTAGTTTTTGTGTTTTATATCTGTGATGTTAATCTGTTGCCTTTCCGTGGATTTCCTTCCTTGTTAAGGTTGCTTCGCTTTCTGGTGCTGCCCCTGTTTCGCCTGTGCAACCACCAAGAAATACGGACAGTGTCTATGTCTCCCCCTGCTGGACATCTTCGGCTGCATCCCTCCCATCACCTTGTCCATGAGAGTCTCCATGAGGCAGCGCTACGGCATCAAAGTAAGACCAAAATTCTTTGCTGTTGTCAGTTGCCGTAAAGTCAAATCTGTCTTTTGACTCTTACCTACCGTAGTTGTAGTTTTAAAGAAACCAAGCAGGTCAGCTCATCCACCAAACATCTAGAAAAAATTGTTTTTAAGTCCCAGAGAACCTTTTAAATAGTGAATTTCTTATTCATTTACAGCAAAGTAATTTGTTGTTTGTAAGTTTGTCCAACTGTTTGAAGGGTGGGAGACCTTTGTTAAGAGAAACGAATTGGTCTGACTGATATTGTTATCTTTCCTGTGAGAAGGGCCGCCTCTTTATGTCATGGTTTACTAACAAAATCTGACCTTAAGAATCCTCTCGGGGATTGAGAGAATATGAGTTAATGCATGAATCACTGTGTTTTGTCTGCAGGGCACCATGTGCCGGGACTGTTTGCTGGCAACCTGCTGTGCGTCCTGCAGCTGGTGTCAGATGTCCAGAGAGATGAAGAAGAGAAACATCCAAATCGTTCTCGTCAGCGCCAAGAACACATGACCTCTTCCTTGCTCATCACTGTCATCGTCACCTCGACTGAAGCCCTTTAAGACTACTAGTGATAAAAAAAAAAAGCTTTGCGTGCTCACATCACTGACTGAAAAACTCTGGTAATAACTGTGTGACTTTTTGCATTTTTCTTTTTTCCACATAAGACTAAAACTTTTGATTTCAGAAAAAAAAAAACAAACAAAAAAAACATTTTCTTGTTTGGGATTCAGTAGAAAAGTCTATCTGAATATTTTAAGGTGTACTTTTCCTGAACTTTATTAGCTTTTGGTTCTGTAATAACACACGGCCTGAGTTTATGTCAGTCAACCTGCTTTATAGATGCTGTAATTAAAAAAAAAAAAAAAAAAAAAGTATATATATATATTATTAATATCTGGAAATGTTACAAAATGTTATCAGTTATTCATTTAATTCAATTTAATTTAAATAGTCACATAGAAGAATGTAGACCACAGCAATTCACATTTTTTATGCTAATTTAAAAAAATATTTTCTCAGTTTTTTGTCTGCGAATACATTGAATTATTGTCAATAAAGGAATAAAAGATACCACTTGACAAAAAGACAGAGGGAAAACTTTATTGTAAAGCCTAAAACATCAGCCAGGGGGAGCCACACTCTTCGTAATGAGCCAATGGGGTTAAGGCCATGTCGGGTCACAGGGCATCAGATCGATGACGGGCAGCATCTCTGCCAACCTCTGTGACTTTAATGTTGATTTCACGTCTCACTGAACCAACAAATAACTGCAACGTCCCAACCAACAAATTTGCTTGATTTAGAGAAAACACAGTTTGTTGTGAAGAATATGTTACTAACCAAAGAAAACAGACATTCAGTTGTCCTCTTGCATGAAAAAATTCCAATAAATTGTGTGACTTAAAGTTATTAAGCAGAAACAGATTAAATGTTTCTACAGGCCAGAATACAGGCATGTTTTTAGGAGCTGTTACTCTAAAAAAACACAGTAAATAAGCAGCTGCTTTCAAAACAACGCATCGCAATTCAGCTGTATCTGCTCGGCACCCACAGTCTCCCATGGCCAACCCTTTTTCCACCACACTGGCTGCGTGCGTTTTCACTGTGTCATAGCGACATCGTGTTTGTTTGTGATTGTTTTAGGGATGGGCCCACCTGATATTCAGTATTGGTATTGGTCCAATATTGGACAAAATCACTGGATCGGATATTGGAGAGAGAAAAAATTTAAAATCCAATCTTCGTTATTAGCCTAAACTCTTCAATAAATGTTTCATTAAACTGTGTGCGACGTGACGTAAAGAGAGATGTTAGCATGTGACAGAGCAGCAGCATGTGTCATGTGACTAACTTTAACCAGGTTAAGCAAAGTGCTTCCATACAGATGCATCGCCTGAAGCTTTGTTGTTTAAGAGAGGGGAAAAGGCTGTATCGGACTGGTATCGGCATTGGCAGATACCGAATTGTCTTACTGGTATCTGACATGAAAAAGTTTTATCGAGCTATCCATAGCGTCTTTAAAATAATCACATCATCTTTGGCTCTGGAAAGCCCAGAACGTAACGATGGAAGCCTTGCAAAACAGAAATCTGACAGAAATAGTCGCCCGATGACGGGCTGAGACCCACGGCCGACATTCAGTGAGTCAGACTACTCAGCACTTAAATATCTGCTCATGAATCCAGAACCTGAAGACGCGGGACACCATTTTTGCTATCGTAGACGATCTGGTTTCCATTTGTAGTCCATCTGTGCTCCATGACGTGTTGACTAACCAGTTTTGGTTGCATATGGATAAACAGTCCCTGTAGGGAGTAAAAGCCACTGGCTATTTTCAACTAGCTGTTACAAGTTTATTTGGGGACAGTAGTTGTGATGCCTGGAGAAGTGGGTAAACTCTTAATTTAAGCGCCCAATTTTTTTTAAAGCGGCCTGTCCAGCAAAGGATAAGCTCCCTTTTTAAACAGTGACGTATTATAAACAGTGGCATGCAAGAATTCTGCATGTTGCCACTTAACTTCTGCTGCTTGACATCAGTCAGTCAGGAGGATCATCATGAAATTAGCATTAGCAACAACAGAAGTGCAGATTTCACAATCAACAGCGGCCCACAGTCAGACGACAGAGTGAGACGACTATATTAATACGCATTTTGAGTGAACTATTCCTATTCCTTAGACCATCCACGCATGAAAAAACCTTGCAAGTAGTCCATGGGCTGATGTGTAACAGATAGGATCAGAGGGGATTTAGAAGTGGGTTTACTTGATGCAGACTGAAAAATAAGTGAATATACCCCGTAAACCTGTGTATACCCTGCACTATACCACTGTATGCAGATATCTGTAGAGATTAGCCAAAATGTTGAAGTGCTATTGCATTTAAAGGCCAAGTTAACAAGGAACTGTGCGCACAAAAGGAAGTCTTGGTTTGGAAATCTGGAAATCTGCGAGAAATTTGCCACTATCTCTGGTGGCCAGCCGTCATTGGCTATCGAGCCCTGTGACAAAAAGATAGCTGGTTAAAAAAAGTGAATCTTTAGCTATAAAGCAAGATATTTTGGCAGAGTCAAAACCAGAGCTACAGGAGAATGAATATTGTTTTACAGCCTTATAAATTGTGGTTTTGTCAGCTTGTTCTGGTGTTTTTCTGCCCTCTAGTGGCTCGAAATTGATTAATGCAGCTTTTAATAAAAACATCTGGTAAGCTAGATGTTCGCCAAGACCCATTTATCTTAAGAGGATGAAAGAGACGACTTTTAGCCTCATTTCTGTGATTCAGTTTAAACTGTAAACTCGAGTCGCAACCGAGTCACTATCATGTCATATTTTGTCAAATTACTCTCAATAAACTTTCCCATTTGTTTCGTCCAGTTTGCGTTCCAGCGGCGGCGATCCCTCCCCGCTGCTGGCACACTTGGCCCTGGTGTTCACTGTAAATTGCTCAGTGGGTTGTTTTTAATGGGATTATAATGACAGTTATGGTTTGCAAGAATTGATGTTTGTGACTTTTACGAGGTGTGAGTGAAGGGGCGGGTCCAGGCGGCTCATAAAGGCTGCAGGAATGTTAATTGGTCGAGGCCACTGCTGCCCTCTTTGTTCTGCGCTCTCATACTGGGCTTCTGTTGCGCCCGTTAAAGGCCAAAGAACTGATTTAAAATCTGTGACTTTAACCCTGCACACCCAAAACACCCACCCCCCACGCACACACATATGTACACAGATTATCCCACCTACAACCCCCCCACCCTGCCCCCACTCGTTCATCCCCTCCCATTCTTTCTTCGGCGTTTTTCCTTCCCACTCCTGAGGAAAATGGACCTCTTTGCTTCCCTCATTTCCTCCATGCTGCTTAATCAGGTGGTCGGCACCCCCCTCCCCCCCCTCCCTGCAGAGTTGGATCCAGTCTTGGTGAGTAATTTCATCACAGGTTTGCTTTTTTTTCTTGTTCCCTCTGCTGCGGTCACATGGACGACTGCGTTTCCAGCCGGGACGAGCCGGATAACTCTGTGCTGAGGTGAGGGAGGACTGTGAAAGCAACCAAAGTGGATTTGTGTCATTTTAAAAAAAAATTGTTTTGAAATTCTAAATAAATGAGCACAATTCCAACCCAACCAAAAGGAGCAACTTTAATTGTTTCAGTTTTCTCTTTCAAACATTTGCTTCAAGTTTAATAGAGACTGAAGTTAAAGCCATAAAAAAGTTAACGCTGTTGCTTTGTCATTGGCCTCCTGCTTTCCTCTGATCCCTGTTTCCTGCACGTTTAAGTTGAACATGACAGCATGAAAAGCTAAAAAACAGGCCAACTCCTCCTTTAGCAAAAGGATTCAATCACCTACTTTGTGGGTTTAGCCACTTTTAAAAAAACCTGCTATGCGCAACATTTCTGTAAAAATTGTTTTCGTGTTATTTACGTATAATTTAGGGACTGAGGTAGTGACCATCTGTGTTTTCTCATTTTCTTGTTTTTTAAAAGGAAAGATTTTCACATCTGTCCTCATCTCAACAGAAACTTGTTTCCTTTAAACTACACTGCAGCAAAACATCTGGATGTGCGGGAACATAAAAGCCTTATAAAAATCTGCCGAAATGATCTGAAGTTTAATTGGATTTTGAAGAGAGTCCTGTCCGAGAAGGTCTGTGCTGGAAATCAGAGGTCATGAGATGCATTTGAACCTGGAGGACGTGGAATCTGCCTGTCATCCTGTCTGTCCAGATGTTTCCACCATGACAGATAGAGACTCTGTCTATCTGCCCCGAGTCTCTCCATAATTTCCAGGGGAAGTGTTCTTTTTAAAAGACAAGGTTGGAGTTGCCGGGGAGGCGGCTGATAACGGTGCAGGTTAAGTTGGGGCGGGAGGAGCAGGCGTAGTCCGACACGGGCTATCAGACGACGGGCCTCAGAGCAAACAAACAGCTCTGACCTCTGAAAACAACGGCAGCAGGGAGCAGCTGATAGTGAGAGACGGATAGGTGGAGGTTCATGATGAACTCACTGCAAGTGAGTGACTGAGTGACTGTGTGTGTGTGTGTGTGTGAGTGTGTGCGTGTGTGTGAGTGTGCGTAGGGGAGGCTGAGAGCAGGGCAAAGGGGCATGCAGGGCAACAACTATCTGATCCCTCTATGATCGCAGTGTCTATTAAAATCAGAAGTGTGTGTGTGTGTGTGTGTGTGTGTGTGTGTGTGTGTGTGTGTGTGGGTAATACTTGCTTTACATGTGTTCGGTCACTGTCTGCAGTCTGAGCTGTCAGCCCAAAAAATAATTTTACCTCCTGGAGAGTTTTTGTCTCCCTAAATGCTGTAAAAACATCTGTGGTGTGAGCGGACATCTCTCGCCGTTTCTCAGTGTGACATCATCATCACACTCTGTTCTAAAGTTTGTCATCTGCATTGAAATGTTGGAACTTTTTAACTCAAATAAGAAATTCTCTACCTCTGAAATTAACAGTATTAACAGTGATATTTAAAAATTAAAAATAAAAGAAATTATGTTCTGCTTACTCTGGATTTCTGCCGTTTTGTTCTTCATAAAACACTGGAACAATTCATACTTATCAGCTATTTATCTATTTAAAAACTGCTGTTTCCAGCTGAAGCGATTGACGCAGTCTTCTGACAAACATTTGTTTTTAGAGAAGTGTAAAAAAGAAAGATGAGATGTGGCTTGTTTGGACCCAGTGTTGTGAAAAACTTGTGAGCATTCGGGTTCAGTTCATAGAAACAAGACGGCTGAGATCCTCCAGAAACGAAGCCTCATTCGAAACACCTCGCTCGTGCATCACCTGATAATTTCAGATAATCTAATAATCTTGAGTGTGTCTGCGAGTGTGTTGTAACGTGCATCCAGGGCCTGTCTGTAATGATGATGTTTTCCAGTCACTTTCTGGAAGTTGTTATTCTTTTCATGTAATGAACTCTGGTATATTAACTACTAGTCACAATGGAAACTATTAGTAAAACACACTGCTGGCGCTCTTTAAAGAAGAAAAGAGAGAATAAGGAGCAAATAAAATCTTCTTCTGTAATATTTTTTGACCTCTCAGAAAACAGCTTGCTCGCACATAGCATTTGTTTACAGCTGCTGGACGGCTCTTGAGCGTTGCCGTGTGAACGTAAATAAACCAAAGGGGCAAATGCAACATTTGTGTCAAATTAGTCCCTGAAGTGGAACAAAGCAAACGAGCAGCAGGCCTTAAAAATGCCCAAAGTGACTCTGCATGCCAACAATCCACCTCAACCTCCAACCAAACTGAAAACACAGCGATAAAACGGGGCGAGGGGCTGCACTGGGGGTGTTTTCATTTGTGTACCGATGAGATGATTACGCACTGAAGGTCAGCTGAGTAACAAATCCACGAGTCTGAGGGCGAATTGGACAAATCTCTGCACAGGGGATGAAAATAAGAAACATTTTTGGAAACTTTTTGGGTAAAGATTAAATTCAACATGAACTTTCTGTCTGGTACACCACAGAAAACAAAAGGTGAGATGCTATAATTGTGCCTCTCACAGTAATACTTAAACAAATGCCGTAAACCCAAAAGACAAGAAAGTGGTTTGCTCGGCATTTACGCGCTCAAATTTTCTGAGTGGATCCACTTTGGGCAAATTGTCCTGATGATCAAAAGCTCTGGTATAAAGCGGATTGACTCCAGAGAGAACAAGGACCAAAACTATTCACGTTCACATTTATTTGCATTTCTGTGGTCGAGCATGTGTGCGAGGGCAGTTGTGTGTGAACACACGCATTTCTGTGCGACACATACAAAGAGAGAGGGAGCAGGGAGGGATGGGAGGGGGAGCGACAGCAGAGAGGTGAATGAACGGGGCAGAGGGGTGATGAAGACTTTGATTGCTGAACCTCATCGTTCAGACGGCAGAAGACACCGAACAACAGCAAGACGAAGAACTCCTTCCTCCAGGAGCTACAGTTATTTTTTTTTCTGGGTAGTTAAATCCAATCGCTTTGTTTTCTACTCTAATGTTTCCCTCGTTTCATTCTAAATAATTACAAACAATAAATGAATGTTATAAAGAATTGTAATACCAAGTCCAATAAGCCAAACAAATGAGCAAATCTTTTATGTCTCCACATTCTCAGCTGTGAGAATTTGCTGCTTTTCTTTGTTTTATATCTGATTAAATTAATATATTTAGTTTTTGGACTGTTGGTCTGACTTTTAACTTGGACTCTGAGCTTATAATGGACTTTTTTTTTTCATTTTCTGGCATTCTAAAGACAGAACAAATGAATAAAAAACATTGCCACTTAAGGGAATCAATAGAAAAGAGCTGTAAATGTCACTGTAATAGTTCTGAGGTATTCCACTTTTAATATTGTAATAACAGAAGCAATATTAGATTCACAACTAACTCATTTAATGACTCATTTAAGTACAGTTAAAGTATATTAGGCCTCAGTTTGCTTTTCATGTATTTCTACATTTGTCTTCCACTAGGGGGCAGTACTGGAGGTTAAACTCATGCCAGGCTCCTTTGAAGAGGATCTCCACTGTTGTTAGCCGTGATATACGGCTGCTGGAAACAACCCCTAAGTGCATCTCAAGGTTCATTGAAAGGGTGAATAGGATCTATAACTCTGGAGTGGATGTCGTTTCTCCTCTGTGGTGTCGGACAGCGACCTGACACACTTGTTTGTTTCCAATGAGAAAAAGTGAGGGACTTTACTGGCTGACTACAACAAAACTACAAACACATGTCTTAATCTGATCAGCCATGCAGAACGTGGTACTGTCAAAGTAACAACAGCAGTTCCTTGTTCACTGAGTGTCAAGTCTTGATTTTTTATGCTTTTAATGTCAAAGGAGACATCGGTTTGAAAATTAACTAGCAGTTATATTTTTAGTCTAGAGATCTAAAATCTGATTTGTTGGAAGAGTCACAAAGAATATGTGGAGTTGCAATCTGTCTAAAAAAAGGTTGGATTTCAATCTTTTCTGTGTCTTTTTACCTCCAATGACCAAAATTACGTTTCCATATTGTGACACCGGCAGTCAGTGTGGATCTGAAAAACAGTATGCATCCATATTTTCTGAGAAGATAATGATGAGATGAAATAAAATGAGGTCAATAAAATAAAATGTTTAGGGATTAATTTGGAGAAAAACAGCAATGCTTTTGTCCTGGATGAATTTATATGATTAAAGCAACTACAATCAGTTTTGAATAAAGTCATGGTAATTTATTCATGGCAAAGTATGTTTAACACTAATAAATTTAAAGGAGCCTGATCCCGGCATATAGACACATGGGCTGCAGTGCTTTGTCCTCGCTCTCTGTGACATAAGTATTTAATGCAAATCCAAAGTAGAAATCAAACAATATGCAGCTTTCAAACATCCCCAGAGATTCACTGAATACGTTACATCTGCACTGACTCCAACATCTGCAGACAGCTGAGAATTGATGTGTGTTACGGTAAGACTGCAGCCTCACTCCAATTACCTTTCACAGTCAGCAGGAGTTAAAACTGTCCAGAGCAGCCTAGTGGAAGTGTGTGTGTGTGTGTGTGTGTGTGTGTGTGTGTGTGTGTGTGTTAGAGAGATGATACCCTCACATCAGCTTTCATCCCCCTCTTTTTAGGAGAAAGTAAAAATCCTGAAACATGCTGTAAATGACATAATGCAAACTTTTCTTGTGTGTGTTTGTGTGTGTGTGTGTGTGTGTGTGTGTGTGTGTGTTTGTGTCCCCCTGTGTGAGGAATAAGAG
>JAQLOL010000006.1:23426163-23441006 GCA_029783665.1 Naso thynnoides | reverse complement strand
TCTACAATACATACGTATATTTTAAGTATTTATGTCACATTAAATGTTGTGATTGAGTTTTTTGTGCTGAAGTTGGATTGAGATTGTTTCCTTCACATCTTAAATTTACGTTCTATTTTCTTTGGTAGGTGCAGATGCTCATCTGTTCTTCTTAAAGCCTTTAAAGTCCATCTTCTTTTAAAAAAAAAAAAGAAGCTTTATTTAAGCTGTGAAGTTCCAATTAATTTGGCTTGACTCACAGAAATGTTTAAACGATACTTTAACAGCATGATTTTTAGAGCTGGGTAGCGATGAATTTCAAATGACACATGCAATAAAAAAGTCAAGTTTAAGGAGTGAATTTTTAAACCGTACTTTGACTTTTTACACAAGCATATTTTTGAACCAGAAATCTATTTTCTGCCTGCAGTTCGTCAGCTCTAAATGGGGAGAGTGCAGAGAGGGAGAGTGAGCAAAAGAGCGAGGAGCACCTCTGCTGCAGATGCAAAGTTGCAGCTGTCTGAAAAAAATAAAAAAATAAAAAAATAAAAGAAGTGGCGCCTGTCTTTTGGCCACAATGACGAAGCAAAGTCCAGAACAGGAGGCAGCATCTGGTCAGCTGTTGTCACTGGACGCTACGTGAGCTTGAGCTAGCTAACATTAGCATGTTCATTTTTTAATGTGCAATGTAATCATGGATATTATGATTGTGACAGATGAGGACCGGTTATCTCTTCGCTTCACGGGTTTGTTTGGCTTTTAAATTACATTAAAAACAGAAGCTGTGTTTGTGTGTTTGAGCAGGTCTCTCAAATGTGAATTACTACTTTTACTTTAGTCATTATATAAATACACATATAGGAGTAATTGTGCTTTTTCATGAATACAGATTTTCACTTCTCTACCTGATGATTTGACAGCCCACCTGACGTCATTAGCTCCTCTGTTACTCCCAGCAGGCTGACACGAACACCACGTCCTTTTCGTGGCGAGTGTTTGACCTGGGTCTGATGTCAGCACTGTCACAGGCTCTGTCAGGGGAACCAGGGGGTCCACTGGCACCAGCAGGGCTTAGCCCAGATTGACCCCGAGCCTCTCATCTCCCTTTTCCCACAGGAGGACTGACCTGGGCAGCCACAAAGCACTCACGCACTCAGATTTATGTCCCAGCCTCAAAATTACATCCCACATTTCTCCAGTCATTTCTGTCTTAAGGGTAATTTAAAGGATTTCACCATCGACATCAGTGACGATTTACCTTGAAACGTTCAGTTTAGGTGTTTCTTTCAGTGCCAAACATTCAGAGGGTCTTTTAAAAATCCTTCTTAAGATGTTTGGTAGCAGCAAAAGGCTTTTAGGAATAAACAGAAGGTCACTGGCATGAGCAGCAAAGGGAAATGATGCCACCTACATCACCCATTGAACAAGGTTTCTAAATTCAGTTTTAGCTTTGTGTTCAGGCAAATTTTGAAATTTGCAAGCTGCAGTTCAACTAATGGCCAACAAAGCCTGAATGATTTGTGGTGCACAACTTGTAAGTGAGCTGATTTCATTCAGAAGAGGAAGAGGAGGAGGATGAGGAGGGGGAGGGATGTTGGCAGGCGAGACGGCTTCCAAGCAGCCAGCAGAACGGCGTTAAGCCCGCTTAGAGGTCGAATTTAGGCAAAACAGGCTAATTTTGGCAACCTTTTTCCAGCAGTGTGTCACAACGAAAGCAGTATTTTAAGCCAAAACATGATCTGTTGCTCACACTTATCAAGTGGTTTTTGTGCCCAAACCAGACAACAGCCACAGTATCACAGCATAAAACTGGAGCCCAGTTGCCTGAATAAACTGTTAGTATTATTTACTTTTTTTAAAAACTGTTTTTATTTTTATTTATTTTAAATTATAGGTAAAAAAACATCACAGTTCAGCTGTCTTGGTGCAGCTGCAGAGCCTTGTCACTCACAGATAAATCCTGTTTTTGGCTCAGAGGTCCGGTGAAGGAGCGTAAGGTGTGAAAAGAGTACCAGGGAAAGACCAGTCGCTGCCGCCTCGCCCTGCGATGGCATCCCATGCTGATAGTGTAAAGGTCAATCCGTCAGCCAACAACAGGATATGGTTATGATAAGCATCCAATCAGTGCCCACGTTGCTGTGATAAGTATCCAATCTGAGGCTGAGAGCTTGTCGCTGCATTCCTCAAGCTGATCTGACACTATCATGAGGCCTGATGGCGGCGGGGACACAGAGCTGTGAGGCTATTTTAGGGTCTTTACAGATAGGAGGGAGTTTCAGCACAGCAGAGACAAACTGCTGCTGCACTCGGGAAAAGGATGCATACTTTCAGTCTCAATGACCCGATTCTGTAAGACAACCTATGCAAAAATATGCTGCATGTTAAAAGTCACAGCATTTTGTTAAATCACGTAAGGTTCGTTTGCATGCAGCATATCTAGTTTTGGGGATTTCCATGCAACACTGAAACCCTATTTTCAAAACAGGATATTGCAGAGTGTTCTCCAGCTATCGGAGTAGCACATTACTCAGTCTCAGTGGGAAAGTTTATGCAGAACTGTAGAACTTTAGGTCCCTGTCGTGGAACAGTAGACCAGTTCTTTTACCTTGCAGCCTATCAAGGAGTTGAAGTATCTCAGGATGTTGTTCATGAGTCATGGGAAAATGGAGAGCGAGATGAACAGATGGTTTAGGCCACGTTTAGATGAGAGCAGCCATACTAAAAAACAGAAAAGTCTCTCCATTGTGTCTTTAAAAAAATCTGTGTTTACTTGAAGAGCCTAAAGCGCATGCCAGGCCAGTAGTGGGCGCTGTAAGTTTGTGATGACATACCATCAGAGCTGCCGAAGTTTTTAACTTCCTATTGCTGCTAAGCCCTGAGCAGAAGTTCAGCCGCAGTTTGACTTCTAAAATTATTCTACAAACACTCAAATTTGCCTTAATTGACTGTTGTCATATTCGACCTGCTTTGGGTGCACTGCAGAGTGCTTAATCAGAATGTAGTAGTTGCTATTGCAGAATGCATTGACTAACGCTAACATTAGCATAAGCATCGTCACCACGTTCACAGGCAGTTTGCCAGTTTACACAGACAGGAAGAAGGTTGCGGTTTCAAAAGATTGCACTCTGGAACCCACTTTCAAAAGTTTGCAGTTTCGGGGGCGCCAGCACGCCGTTGTCACGTCAAAGGAAGGCCGAATTGCAGCGAAAGTGTTTTGTTTAATGCGAAAACTTGCACCATCTACATGGGGTCTTGGGCTAATAGTGCTGTACTGGACACATGCTGAAGAAGGAATTACGTCAGTCTGCGTTCAAATCCTCACAACTGGTGAGCTTATGGCAGTGACTGAAAGCGTGAGATTGCTGATTTAAAGAGGCCAAAATAAATTCCTCCACAGGATGGCCGCACCGACTTGAGAGATGCTGTGAGGAGTTCAGACATCTGTCGGGAGCTCAGAGCAGAGCCGCTGCTCCCGGCTCAAAGGAGCCAGTTCAATGGTTTGGGTATTTGATTGCGATGTCCCCAGGGCGCCTCTCTTTGGAGGTTTTTTGGGCACACTCGACTGGGAAGAGACCCCGGAGTGGACCCAGAACTCGCTGAAGGGATTATATATGTTTTAGCATTTGATGTTATTTATTTTTTAGAATATTTCTGACTGTATTTATTAACTGTATTTATTAACTGTACTTACATGATTTGTTTGTTCTATGTTGAATTGTTATGTTAGATGTATTTTTATGGCTGCAGTGTAGGTCCAAGACAAATTTCCCACTTGTGGGACATTTAAGTTAATCTCGATTGTGATCTGGTGAAGGAAAACCTCAGAATCGCTTCAGAGGAGGAAGAGATTGTTGCTGCGGAGAACGACCTCTGGAACACGATGCTCAGCACGCGGCCCGCAGTGGCCTGTCTCCGGGATAAACATATTAGAGGGATGGATGGATGGATGGATGGATGGACAGCTTTCTTTCATTTCTACACAACATCTGTATGAAAAAAAAATTACATTTATGAACCTTGCTGGACTTGCAGGACTGTGACACCAGTATTTAGAGGTTTGAGTCATTTTATGTTTGGGCAATGTAAGGAGCAAGTTTGATTTTGGTTAAATGTTAAGAAAATTAAAAAATAAATAAATAAAATCTGTTTGTCAAATAGACATTAAATTTAAACGATAAGATTGCGTACACAGACATGAATTTTCCAATTGCAAATCATGTTAACAATCAAAAAACAGGAATCCGACCTGCTGTGATACTGTCTCGGCTAAATGAGACTGAAGTCGAGTTTCTTTTGTTCTTTAAGTTGGAAGAAATTATTTTTGATAAACCTCTTGGTGTGCGCAGGTATTATCAAGTAACAGAAAAGAGTGTAGCAAAGAGTCGTGTGTGATGCAGCGTTAAGATTTCCTTTCCTCCTTTACTGCTTACCATGGAAAACAGCCCCAGACTTCACATGGCATGAGGACAGAGGGCCTCATACCCATGTGAATAAATTTACTTTACCCACATCCAATTTTGATCTTCCTTTAGGATTTGTGTTCCTTCTTCCACAAACCCTCCAAGACAATGAATAACCTCTGCTGAGGATGATGTCTTAAGACAGTGCTCCATATTGATCTTGTAAGCACAACCAGGTGTAAAGGATCCATTTGTCAGACAAAGATTGATGCAGGAATCTGGAAACGAAGCGAGCAGATCCTCCAGATTTGCGTGACTATCTTGGTGCGCTGTGAAAAAATCCTTGAGCCCGTCTTTGGGGACATTTTGAGCTCTTTGTTTGTCTACCTGCAGCAGGTAATGTGTCGGTGGACGAATGCGTCTCCTGTGAGTGAAAACATTTTTTTTTTCTCCTGGGTGGCCCCGGCGGGGAAACGAAGCCCTCACCCTGGTGTTTAACTTTACTTCCTAACTTCACCTCTCCCAAAGCTCCTTCCAGGTAAAACTAATAGGCGACTTCACATCTGTGGCCCATTCACCGTTTTAATGAGCAGGAGAGCGAGGTGGAGGGAGAGCTGAGTATGAATGGACAAGCAGGGACTTTAACTAGCTGCCTCTGCCGTTAAGAGCCTGTGGGGCAATTATGTTACCGAGCACAATGACCTCCATAACACTGCAGAGTGTTTCTGTACACAGCAGCCTCAACACACACTCATTTCTTCAAGATTAGGGCTAAATAACATGGCCAACATTAAAGATGCCTATTTTATGACATCAATACCTCACATACAAGGACACATATATGATGTTCCTGTTCAGTTTCCCCTTTTGTTTCAGGAAAAACAGAATCAAAATTAGATTTTTCACATTGCTTGAAAAGGTCAGCAGTTAGCCTCCACCCTGTATCTGCTCATTCCATAACATCATTGGAACTGCATGACGTTTATAATAAATATCTCAAGACACAAATTTATGTCCGATGTGCAATATGGTGCAATATGCAACAATATCACATCAAATGGTTTGCTCATTATTCATAAACAGCTAGCTCAAAATTCAGTCTTTGTTATTTCTGCAAGTTCTGAAAGTTTTATTGTCTAAAATTCTCCGTATGGAAAACAATATTTTCTTTCCTGTAAAGCTTTTTTATTTTTTGACAAGAGCTTACACAGTTGAAGACAAAACAAAAAAGAGTGAATCTACATCATCACTGCAGAAAAACCAGAGAAGCAGCTCATTACGTTAATGTAATAAACTTTTTTAATATAGCAAAAGGCAACTTAACAAGAGCATCACTACGTTGTATGAAAATTTCTGTAATTTAAACTAAGCTGTCAAAGCTACTTAAGCCTTTCACAGCAACTTTTATATCAATACAATGAAATTATTACAATACAAAAATAAAAAAAACATCTGTCATTTGATGGGTTTGTTTATAAGACATTACTGACATAAGCCTTGACGTACAGTCGCTGCTGTGGAAAACATTCATCATATTTTGAACCAAATTGCCATTAAAGGCTCATTATGTTATTTCTGCCACTAGGGGTCTCTCAATCAAAACAATGAAAACAAAAAAACATAGTCTGACGGCCTGGTGGAGCAGCTTGGGATCATGGGATTTGTTTACTTCATTGTTAAACAAATGAAAAAATGAAAGTTTGATTCCTGTCATTTTTAGTCACGTTTGTTGACTTCCATGATCGCTCTCTGACTGCTATTACCCGAAATAATGAAACACAGCGTTACCTTTAATAAAATTACATTATTACTTGAACATTGCTGAAAACTTGTTTGATAATGTAACACATAGCAATGATACAGTCGTTTTTTAGATATTTAAATGTAAAAATGTCGCATGGATGTTTAAGTTAGCATGCTTTTTGGAAACAGAAAGAGAAACAGGAGTCATCAGGAAAGAAATAAGAAACTTTATACAAAGAAAAAAAAATGTAAACAAAAATGCATCAAAAAGAAGGAATGATGCTGAAACTTAAAGCAAAACTTTAATATATAACCATGTAAGTACAGAGATATTCACTGTTTAACTGGTCAGACTAATGACCAAGTTGTTGCTCCTTTCCAGCTTCTGACACTTATTACACACTCTGTAAAATATTCAGTGAATGTTGGAGCCCTGCGTGTTAAAATGCTTTTAGAGAAGTCGCTGCCTGAACCGTCTCCACGTTGAGATTTCTCAGGGTCAAAACTTTATGTCCATGTTTTGACTGTCAGCCTTTCTAAACCCTCTGGGGTCGTCTGACACAGAGCAGCAACCCTCTGTTAAATCTGCTGCTGTGAAATCATTAGAGCCCGACCTGCCGGTGGTCCACAAGTCCAGAGCACAGGACCCCACTCTGAGTGTGTGTGTGTGTGTGTGTGTGTGTGTGTGTGTGTGTGTGTGTGTGTGTGGAGGGGGAGGATCGGTTTGTTGCTTCTGACCAGTGTAGGTATAAAGAGAGGATCAACATGGATGAGTGATGCTTTTAATTGACATTTGGTGCTGAAATATGTTTTCTTCTGCTTTAAAGGTCACACAAAGCTGTTGGTCTGCAGAAAAAAAAACATTTTTTATTAGAGACATCAATTAGGCAACTTATTCCTTCGATTAACTATTTTATCATAAAGTCTTATCTTTTTAAAGTTCACATGCTCAAAGCAAAATCTTAAAATTCCTTTTTTCCCCCCCTGAAAATAGTATTTAAAAATTTTTAAAAATCAAATTATCTCATTTTTAACAGGGTAAGTAAAAAAAATAAAATATTTTCTTTAATGATTATATCTCAAATTAGTTGATTATGAGAATAATCATTGATTAGCATAACTGTGACCCGCTAATTGATTTTTTGATGAATCATTTTAGAAGTTATGATTCAACTTGGCCTGAAGAAACAAAGAGAAAACATCCAGTTAACAATGCTGGAGGAAACAGGAAATGGAACAAAGACTAAAAGCCAGCAGGTACAAGCCACCTGTGTTTGCTTTTGCAAGAAGTTTCTTGAGAATATTGTGTTGACGCAGTAATGATCTTTCCATTGATAAAACCAACTTTGATATTGATTGGATCAATTATTAGTAGGCAAACTTGAAAACTTGAAGCACTTTCTGATTTCAGTTTCTCATCTGTGAGAATTTTAATCCTTATTGAAAACAGAATATCTCGAGTTTTTCACAGCTGACTTGACAAACGGACCACGAGAAGATGTCACCTGCAGGGAGACATTTGGTATTCCTAATTTGATATATTTTAATATTAAAGTCGACTTATTTATGATGTTTCTCCTAAATCACCATCATCAGGCAACATCTTTTTATTCCAAACAAATTACTGCTACTAAAGAACAAACTCTCTGCTCACCAGATGATGTTTTCCACAAACTGCCAAACTACCAACAAATGTAAAGAACTGCTTATAGTTTGAGTAAGTACAGTTTTAATAATAGTTGCAGTATATCTGATTTTAATTCCTGTTAAAGTGCTTGGTCATTGCTCTTGAACATAGTGTGCAGATGGCCTGTCAGATAACAAGGGAAAGTTAAACATGTTATTACAAAACGTGTTGGAGTTTATGTCAGTTTACGTCCCTTCATCCAGTCACTGTCACCTCTCCGCTCGCATTCCAGCCGTCCCGCTCTTATCTTTATTGGCTGAGGACGGGCAGAATTACAGCAGCTCGACGACCGTTTCTGGAGCTTTGACACGTAGATGAGCAGAGAGCAGACATTCATGGAGACGACGGCCACTTATCAATGGATGCATGACAGGAGAGAATTAAACGTAAGAACAGAGGAAAGCAACTTTTGACCCAGTGGAGAATTTTATGTGTGCAGAAAATGAGCAGGACTACAAACTGATAGATAACTACAAGATAACAGCAAAAAACAAACAAACAAACAAACAAAAAAACTGTTGTGGAGTGGTTGTAGTAAAAGTAAATAATCTGGTTAGGCTCCTAAATGATAAACAATAAAGTGTTTCGTCTTGACAACTTAAGAAAATCAGTTACAATAAACTCAAAACATGACTGACATTGTCTTACGCCTAAAAAATCAATTCAATCCAAAAACAAATTTTACAAAAAAATAAACAACAAGAAAACAAAGTTTTGTTATTTCAACAGAAATGCAGCTATGCATGCGTAGCACTGTTGAAAAACAACAGACATGACTGACAATATGCAGCCACATTGTATTGTGTGTGTGTGCGCGTGTGTGTGTGTGCGTGCGTGTGTGTGTGTCAGGGTCAGACACACAACACAGACGGTAAAGCTGAAAATGAGAATATGAGATGTCTAAATGTTCAATCAGCAGCAGTGAGATTATATTTGACCAAAACACATCAGAGGTGGTTGAACAAAAAGGGAAAAAACGCAGCAGTGCTGAAATAAATGCATTAAAAACAACAGAAAGACAACAAAGGACAAAGATTTCATATAAATTAGGACCATTCAGGCAAACAGAGGTTATTTTATTTATCAAATTAAAAGAAATGAGATTTTCCCAGGATCAATTCATTCAAAAAAACACAAAAAGAACATATCTTCATACTTATTGTAGTGGGTCCAGGTTTTATAATATCCAAATCTATATTTGTAAGTGCTCACAGTATTAAAAAAATCACAGGCAAAGACTTGGCAACATCTCTCCGAGAACAATATGCTGTTAGTCTGAGTAATCCACAAAATTGCCACCAACAATTTATCAGGTAAAAAATAAAATGTTAAAAAGGAAACAAAGTTAAAAGTTTATTATGTGCGTCGCAGCCCGCGTGGAGTTTGCAGGTTCTCCCCACGGCTGCGTCGGTTCCTCAGGGTGCTCTGTTTCCCTCCACCATCACAAACATGTAAATTACGTCGATCCTCCTGTCAGGGCTCTTGACCACGGCATGATTCAGCGCTGGAGCTGATGTCCGGGCGCCTTACGGTGGCTCCCACTGCACCTCATGGACGGGTTAATGCAGAGGAGCTATTTCCCTCACTGTGCTGGGTGACTGGACATGACAGAAAAGAATCTCTCCTTATGATCTCAGTTCGACTCTTAAATATAATTTCTGAATAAATGCGTTTACACAAATTAACATTTACTTCCATTGTTTTGGGGAAAAGACAAAAATCTCAAGGACAGATTCTAAAAAACCTGAGAACATAAAACCGAAACTAGACTTGCACAGCAGGAGACACATGCAGGCAAATGTCTCTGAGTTTTTCTGTAATTTGTGTTGATTTCTAACAGCGGAGTGCACAAAACACACCAAATTTGACAACCAGCAAAATCCTAGTTGGTGAGTCTGAGCTTTGAAATCAGCGTTTCATGAGAATGAGCAGTTTGTGCTTCTCCAAGCTTGATCGTGTTATCCCAAATTTTGATTAGATTTTCTCCAAAATCATGTTCTGTTAGCTTAATGAGATGTGATCTGACCTCAGCATGACCTTGAGTCAGAAAGGAATCGAGCAGAATATGGATGATACGATTATAAACTGAATGGAAGAGGTCATTTTTGCATCCTGCGTACCCCGTCTCACTTTAACCAGACTCACGGGGGGCACTGAGTGGGTTTCTCTCCCACCTCTGCGTCGCCGTGGCATGACCCAGTTTGCCCACAGTTCCCAGAATAAGAAAGAGCCTCCATGTCTAATTGTACCCAGTGGCTTTAATGAGCTTTGCGTGTCGGCGTCCATGCACACCAGAGGTGGATATATACGCTGTAGCAGCCCTCGTGTGATAAACACTGAGCTGAGCGTGCTCGGCAGCGTTTTCCGTGCTGAGCGTGCTCGGCTTTGAATCAGGAGGAATATTTGTTTGGATATGTAGAGTTGAGGGTAAGCACTCTGAAGAGGAGGGAAGCAGTGTCTATTGAAAAATCTACATGATGACACAAACAATTATGAGGAGAATTCATAACACGGCCAAGATGGCTCCCTATGACCTATTTTGGATGTTTCCCCTGGCAGAGCAGCATGAGGGGAGAGAGCGGGGGGGGAGAAAGAGAGAGATGGCCGGAGTCTATTGGGGTTGAAAGCAAAATATGAAGAGACTATTACTGCTGCCCAGGTCTTTCAGCACCTCCAGCGATACCAAGCAAAGAGAAAAAAAAAAAAAAGTGAAAATAGGAGATCAAAAAGAGGAAAGGTTCTGGTTAAAGGTTTGGTGCAACGTGATTGGGAGAAGAAGAAGAAGAAGAAGAGAAGGAGAGAAAGAGTAAGAGGGGGATGTGACCAGTATTGTATTTCATCTCTGTGCAGTGGACGTCTTAATCAACAGTGTCAGGTTTTCTTTCTGGAGGCTGCATGGTGTTTTTCATGCTGACAGCAGAGGCAGCATGTGAGTGGCAAACAGGACGGAGAGGAGGATGTGCCTTCAGAGGCAGCAGCAGCAGCCTTCAAGATGTAAATAATATCAGGAATATTATTGTGTTACACAGCCATTCATGTGAGGAATTAAACACGTGGACTGCAGAGTGTGTGTGTGTGTGTGTGTGTGTGTGTGTGTTATTTGCTTGGTATTTACTTTGAATTGTCTGCAAAAAGATTCGATTCAAAAGAAAGTTTCTGCCACTTTTTTTTTTTGACATTTTAATAATTGTTGAGTAGAAAACAAAAGCTCAAACGCTGCACTCATGTTTTTGCCCATCTGAGTTTTGCCTGTTAATACAGCAAAGTGCTTTTAAATTTACATGTGGGGTTGCAGAGGTTTTATAATATTAAAAATATGACATTATGGAAAATTACAGTAATATTCTATGCTGTGTGTTTAAATGGTACAAAAGGATATAGACAAAAATCTTGTAACTTCAGTTACAAAGCACATCAGGGTGACTGTAAGTTTCTGTATGGATATTGTTGAAATACTGCTTGCAGCCTGGAGGTTGCCAGTTTTTTGTTTGTTTTTTTTAGTTCTCTTATTTTTGATTTAAGGGAAGGTTGCAACAGATCTCTATTTAAACTTGTTCTCTGCTAAATGAACCCTCCTCTCAGCTCTTGCTTAATTCTGCTCATCTGTGTTGCTGAAGTAAAAGCCCTCGCAGTGTTTTTCTGTATCAAAAGCAAAAGCGCTCCATGTTGCCAACGGCTCCCTTCAGAGTGTGAAATTAATGATGCATTAAAGTGAAAGCAGCATTGGAGTGCTGAGGCTGCTCCAGGTGCTGAAACCTCTTTGGGTTTGGGTGACTATGAGTCAGTCACGTGTTCGGACTGTTAAATCTGAATCTGGAAAAGAAACTCAAACTCCAGGCACATGCAGGAAAGAAGCACACAGGCTATTTGAACATTGTGTAAATAATTCTGAACAACTGTCTGAAATATTTTTATTGGTGTGTACTTCATATTTCAGCTGTGTATGCTCTTGTATGATCTTATAGCAGCAGATAGGAAATCTAGGAAATTTACGGCCTTGTATGCACAACTGAAAAGTGTATCTAGCTTTTTTTAATTCTACATTTTTATGTTTATGTATCAGTTAATCTTTTTTCCTCTTCTTTAAACTCTTGAGAATAAAGTTGCTGATTTTTTTTTTTTTGGTGTCAATTTATTTATTTTATCTTCTAAGACAACTGAAAAGCAGTTTTTATTTGTTTAGAATTATGGGAATATTGTCATAATATTACAAGAAGCATAAAAAATATATAAAGTCTTCAACCAAAGTTCTGAAGACTGCATGCAGCTATTATAGGAATATGAAATAATACAATGGAGAAACAGAAAAAACCACCAAGTTCTACGTTTAAGGCGTTTAAGTGTAAGAGCTATATATAGGGAAATAATTGGAATATTTCCGTGAGGACTTGTGTACATCCTTGGAATAAGGGACATAAAGTTGTGACTGATGGTTATTTATTGTAACGCGGCTGGACGGTGAAATATACCGCAAACTGCGGAGCTGTAAACAGTGAGCAGGCCAGAGGAGCTTTTATGGAATACATGTAACGGTGCTGCTGGGTGACACCTCCTGATTTATGGCTGTATTTAGATAAGACGCGGCCGTAAATGGTTTCTAAATAGCGTCAAGGTCATGTAATGTAATGGGATAATGTTTTTAGGCGATGGAGATAAGATGATGTGTGAGAGGAGCTGTGGGGGGAGAACGCACAGATAAAGGCGCGACGGGCCTTTTCCTTATACTGCCGAGGTAGGACACCGGGCCGCGGACTGTCCGTCCCAAAAGTACCGAGTCATTTATCAAACTGGTCATTCACAGCGCGCCCTGACACGTCCCTTCTGTTTTTAGTGGAAACGAAAAGACTCTGATAAAATATGGGCACAAACTGACCATTACGCGTCTGTGAAAATATGATAAAATCCTAGAAATTCTGTGAACGAGCATGAGGCTGAAGGAGCGGAAGAAAAAAAAAAAACTGGACAAATAATTTGATATTTCTGGGTGATGTGAAGGGAAGCAGCACGCTGTAGTTGGATAGAGCTGTTAATTATTAAAGCAAGACAATTAATCAAGCTTTTGTCCTGATTCAATGAGAAAAAATAAGGCAGTCCTAAATCTCAGCATGAGCCTTTTTGAATTGATTTTGTTCATCTTGAATTGTCAGAATAATCAGCCGATTTTTGTGCCCTTTTCATTATGTGCGCAACTTTAAAACCAAACTAAATTCCTGATTTTTAAACCCTGCTCCATTTCTTATTACATATTACCAACTTTAGCACAAAAAACACAAGTTATCATTGTAATCACTGAATTACAAAAATCACATGGAAAAAAAAAAGCAGCCAAATAGAGTGCGTAAATTCTGTGCGTAAAACTTCTCCAGAACAAAAAGGGAGACAACGGGAATAAAAACAGTTTTTTTTTTTTTTTACAAAACTTGAAGAAGTTCAGCAACTTCTTCTGTCATCTGTGCGTGTCCATGTTGCTCCAACAAGCAGATATTTGCTCTTTGTGTACTGCCGCGAGATTATGGCACCAGGGCGCATGCTATAGCGAACCTCTGCAGACACTCCTCCCATCCTGGGCGCTTTCCTCCATTGGCTGCCTCCTTTCCACGCTGACATCCAAATCATATAAACCTGGGGGCCTCACACCTTCGTCGGGGTCAAATTTCTTGGGCAAATCAGAGCAGCGTATTCGGGAAACGATCGCAAGAGAGAAACAGAAGTGAAGGCCAGCGCGCTGCCGACATTTGCTCTCTGGATTTACAAACTTTTTTACGGCCTGTTTCATCTCGGCTGAAGTCGCGTTCACAACAACGATGTAAAAGTTGGTGGCCACGTCTGACTTGACTCGTTAATGCGTTCAGTGGATGCTTATTTAAGTCTTGAATGAGTTCACTTGGGTGTAGTTCCCCGCGCAGAGACCGTCTTGGGGCAGGAGCAGCAGAGAGAGACCGAGGGCGACGGGAAACACGGCAGCGAGCACAGTTGGTATCCCGCGCAACATGAACCTCATCGGGGGCTACCAGCATCACCACCACCTGATGCACGAACCCTTCCCGTTCGTCCAGCGGTGTCACCAGGATGCGCCGTACTTCCAGAGCTGGGTGGTCAACCACGGCGAGGTGCCCCCGGACTTCCAGATCCAGGCGCCCTATCCGTCCGCGGAGCTCGGAGCGCCCGGAGTGACGCACGACGCCCGTTTGGAAGGGCTCCAGACCGGAATGGGAAAGAGGAGAACGTCGGGGCCGAAGAAGGAGCGCCGACGGACGGAGAGCATCAACACGGCTTTCGCCGAGCTGCGGGAGTGTATCCCCAACGTCCCGGCCGACACAAAACTGTCTAAAATTAAAACTTTACGCCTGGCGACCAGTTACATCGCCTACCTGATGGACGTCCTGGCCAAAGACTCCGGGGAGACGGAGGGCTTTAAGGCCGAAATTAAGAAATTTGAAAACCGGGATCTGAAAAGAAAACGGGAGTCGGTAAGTAACAACAAAAGAATCCTCGTACAGATCACCGACACATCCCCGACCAAAAACAACTCAGCAGCTCGACAATTTAAGATTTAAAGTCATTGGGGGGAAAAAAATAATGGGGGGGCTGGAAAATGTAAAAAATATAAACAATATTTAAGGAAGGATTTATTGTTGTCACCTGACTAATCAGCCTGCAGCCCAAATATTTAAAAAAATATAAAACGTGTTTTCAGTTTGAATATGACAAGAATCATGAATACACTTCCCAACTAAATATGACAAGACAAGTACTTAGGCTGTTTGCAAAGGCTACATAATAATAATAATAATAATAATAATAATAATAATAATAATAATAATAATAATAATAATTTGTCGATCTTGTGTTTCTTGTTTTAACAGTGTTTGTTGTGCCCTCTTTTCCAGGTCACCGTTCAAATAAGACATTTTAATCTACAGCCACAGCAAACATTTTGAAACTCACAGATTTAGTAGAAATAATAATAATAATAATAATAATAATAATAATAATAATAATAATAATTTTACCACATTAATGTAAGACTATTT
>JAQLOL010000006.1:23397688-23418303 GCA_029783665.1 Naso thynnoides | reverse complement strand
CGCGGCTGCCTGTTCATTTTCTATGAGACGCGTCAAACTGTTAATGACGCCCCCGCAAAGCATTCTGGTATTCTGAGCAGGTGCGTCGCGTCCAAAAGTTGGCCGCGGCTCAACTTTATGCAAATTAATCCGTCAGACGTGAGGTCACTGTCCAATGGGGAGCGAGATGGACGACAGCTTGGGGGAGGTCTGTCGTGACGTAAGTTTTTAAAACTTTCCCTCCCAAAAATTACCAACAGCTTCTCTGTCTTCGATCCATGACTACAATGTCTGCTCAACTAAAATCTGTATTTATAAATATGATTTCTCCCTCCAAAATACGAATTCAAAGAGGGAATCATTTTTGTTGGTCAGTGTTTACGTACTTGACGCGTAGAGCGCTGGGCTCCGCCCACACAGCGTCCACTGCCGGGCACGCAGAAATCGCTTTGACGCCAGTGGATCCCTACCATAACTTTATATACGTCCCCTCTCTGAACGGATTCGGTGATTTACTTAAGACTCACGGCAGTTTCTGCATCTTCTTCTACTTTTAAAGAAGATGAAACTTTAATGATCTACACGGAGAAATCGGGTGAATTCAGCAATAAAGAGTTAAAAGCACCCAAACTACACTTTGGTTAGTGATGGTTATGAATGCATACTCTTACAACAATTCACAACTGACAACAGCAGGTTGATTATGTTGCAAATGCTGTTCAGACTGATATTCTCAGCGACCTGAAAAGGAAAACCTTAGCTTGGATCTCAACAGAATCACAATCCTCCTGTTTGGTGAGGACAGAGTGAGTAGATGACACAGTTTTTCTACCATGCAGACCTTTTCTAAGTTCAGTGAAGATTCACACAAGTTTCTTTTCTCCTAACAGCAAACACACTCTTTGCTTTAAGCTCAGCATTTCCGTCCACATTACCTCTGGCACCTCCACATCGTGATCCGGAGACTCCCCGCCATCATCGCTGGTCTTCCTCTTCCTCTTGTTGCGGACACTCTGAATGAAGTTCTTATGGAAGTCGCAGATGTACAGGTGTCGCACCTGTAAAGAAATGAACAAATATTTCAGTCATTTCAGTGTAAGTACTGATATCTAATCAATACTTGGTTCAGAACCTTAGTGGAGGAAATATTTCTAACTTCTTTTTTCTCCCTGAACAAAAGCACACTTATGCCGTGCTCGATTTAAAAGTACACACAGACACAGCAGTATCTACTGTTGTCTAACTCCACCAGAACTTGGCCAAAATAAATAGCAGATAAAAAGCAAAGCTTGGACATAAAACAGTCAAAGTGAGAAACTAATCAAAGACCGTGCACGCCAGACCTCGGGAGTTGCAGACACATTCCGGGCACAGCTTAAATAGGAAAGAGATTGATGCCCGACCCCAAACACAAGTTGCCTGTACGCTTCGATGGTTTACATGAGATTCTGTCCTCCTGTAGGCTCGCGTGGATTCATTCCTCTGGGCCGAGCTCACAAAATGTGACCGGTCACATGAGTCTCAGCACGCCTGGAAAAAACTTCAAACAGTAACGACGACCGAGCTCGCTCCTCTGCACTGCACTGCACTGCACTGCTATGCTGGCAAGGAAGTGCAGCGTGGCTGACAACAACAACAACGCCGCACTCATCAGATATTCTTTCATTCAGGGACAACACTGCTGTGCGCTCGGTGGTGACAATGGAGAAAAGTTAGGCTGGAGGGTCCTCGCCGGCCCCCGGTGTGTGCCAATTCTTTGTGCACTGACTTCCAGTGTCTTTGCCCCTTTAATGTAAATCACATTAAATGAGGAAAATGCCACATGTTCTTATTATCTGTTTACACACTGAATACAGATAATTAAAACCAAATTGTGACAAAGGGCCTTGAACTCCTTTTTTTTTTGTTCATTCTATCATTGTACTTTGAGTTAACTCCTCTTGTGACTCCTCTTGAATCTGTGGCAGCTGTTAACATTTACACAAGTGTGGAACACAAGTGGAAGAATCCAACGTAAATGTGTCTATCATTTAAAAAAAAAAAAAACACACACAGCAAATACTTGGAATGAGTGACACGAAGAAGAAAACAAAGGGCAGAATTGCCACAGAGAACACAGTTCCAGAGCGGAAGTGAGAAACTTCAACCTAACCAATGTGAGCATTTATTGGATTTTTGTCCAACATGTGATTTTTGCTTTATGAGCCACTCTGACATGAGACAGCTAAAGGTAACAGGGCTGATTTGGATGTTAGCTTTCCCGGGAACAGCCATTTCATAAAGAGCAGCGGAGGCGCTCCGGCTGGAGTCAAAGCCTGAAGTTGAGGTGGGAGTGGGACGAGTAGCTAACACAGCTAACGTTAGCCTGACAGTTAAACCAGGTGGGAGCACATTTAGCAGCAAACAATCACGTCACCACACACCGCCGCTGCACATTTAAAGTCGAGCTTTTGCTTGTGCACGCTAACTGACGCCGACAAGCTAACTCGCATTAGCCGACAACTGTGGAGTGTGAAGTTAACGTGAACGCCTCCCCGAGAGCTAGCCTCACTTTGTCCTCACCGACGAAGGGTCAAAGCAGAACAACAGTGTCTCGTAATCAGACTTACACTCTTGTCAATGTCCAGTTTTAGTTTCTTCTGCGATATGCTCTTCTGGATCCTCTTGCTGAAGGAGGCGTTTCCAGCTGACCGGCCGCAGCGCTCTCCGTCCTCGATCAGACAGCAGCTCTGTCCGTAAAACGGCGGAGCAGGAGGTCCATCGTGGCTGTCTTCCTCGGTGCTGAACCCATTCATTCTGCTTTTTGTGCGACAGCTCAAACAACACGACAAGTAAGTTAAAAAAGAGAGACAGCTCAAGTTGGACTACCGTTACAAAGTCTGTCGTTCTCGGCTTGCCCTTTTGTCAAAGACAATCCCGTAGCGTTAGCTAGCTAACTCGGCTAGGTGGCTAGTTCACAAGCTAACAGTCCTTGATGTTCACTCCAGACTCCGATGGCTTATTTCGAAACGAGGTGATCTCTGGTTGGAGACATATTCCTGTAGATCTCCGGTCGATTTTCAGCACAAAACAGCCGCTGCTAACGTTCGCTAGCTCCAGCGCTAACAGAACCGCAAGGTGGCTGAGCCGCCGCTACCGAACAAATTCCTATAGTGAGACCGCTGCTGCTGCCCCCGTTAACGGACGACAGCGTTTCGCTCGGATTCACGGGTGGCAACAATTCGATGCGACTCAGAGCTAAAACGCGTTCCCGGACTCCGACGGATGACACAACTTTTTTAGAAATCACGTATTAAACAGCCTGCACCTCAACAATCGCGGCACTCTTTCCGAAAACCTCGTACAATGGACATGCTCCGTCTCCTTAGCGGAAGTTCGCGTTCTGCGCGCTGATTGGTCGATTTTTACAGGAGGGCGGGACTAGGGGGCAAACATTTCTATTTCATTGGCTGTGAGAAGCATCAGTCTTAAGGGGGCTCTTCCTGTATCAACTGGCGTCATGTTTTGTGCAATGAGCGGGGGGGGGGCGTCAGTTGAAGGGACTTTTAAATTCAAAACAGAAACCTGTAACAGTAGATTTTCTGTTTGCATCCGCGTCCGTACAGTATACGTCATACGTCACAATACATTACATCAGTCCGACCAACAGTTCAACAAATCTAAATTCACCTAGATGGACGGTAAAACGCACGTTAACCGAGTCTTGGCACCGTGAGTTCGTGCTTTGGTGCCGCCGCACACTCTTAAAATGTCGCCCGTCGACGCAGTTACCTGCTTGCCGCTTTAATTAGTCATACATCAAAGCAGAAGTCATGTAAACTGACGGCCTATTTCTCCTGCCGCATACTGACAAACACACACAAGTGAACAGGAGTGACATCGCCATGATGTAGTTCCTCTTTCATCCGCACGGGGGAGACAGAGCTCAGCAAATGAACACAAACAATTCCTTCACATAGCAGCCCGCCGCTTGTGCCGCCGAAAAGTTCAGAATATTCTGTATTCCAGCCGCTGTGATACCATCAAGACTTCTTACTGTCATTTAAAAGGAGAAATTCAGCTATTTAGAATAGCATACCATTAAAGTCAGGAGTCTTAGGAGAGACAGGTAATGAAAATAAAGCTCAAAATGAGAGATTGATCTATTGTTATTGGTGTCCTAATCATTTCACAGTATTTCAACAATGTAGTCAGTAGAAGGGCTAGTTTCAATTTTATTTGCTCTCAGGCAGTTTAATATACAACACTGTGTTGTGTTTCACACTCTAATCACAAGTGGTGCAAGTACAATATTAATCTACAAAGTATATTACTATCAAACAAATGATCTTGATGATGTGGGACAGAAGTGCAAAGTAGCAGAAATTGAAAAATCTCAAGGAGAAAAACTTCAGAAATAGAAAAAACTGGAGTCTGAGTAAACAATCTTCCCATCAGTGGAAACTTCTAACATGATTAATAAGGCTTTGCTCATTCAAAAGGTTCAGATTGAGATGAAAATGATCACAAAATGTTGAAAGTTTCAGGAATGAGGCCTAATCCATAATAGTTCAGATGTTACAGCGGGCTTCCGAATTTGTTCCAACAGTTTTAGGGGAGGTCCTTTCCCAAAAAACCACGACTGTGCCCCTTTGCACAACTTGCACAATAGCCTACTAGATCCATAAAGAAATGTGTGGAAAGACTTCACAGGCCCACACTGCGCCCTAACCGCGGTTGTGGCAGACTAGACGGGCCACATTACGAGTTGTGAGAGTTAATTTGGAGAAGCAGCCAGACGGCGAGAGAGCTTTAAAAGCCCACTTAAACGCAAAGGCATCTGTATTATGTGGCTTTGCTAATGATGCTCTTTGTTTGTTGTCATTTGTCTAATGTGGTATTTGCTCTCATGTGCAAACTCTCTGCCTCATCATGCTCGCCTAATAGCCAAGAGCAGACGAGGATGTAATGCAGAGGGGAAAGAGAGAGAGAGAGAGAGGGAGGACACTATAAAAATATTAAAAGGAGTAAAGACAATTAGATTACCTTTTTGTTGGTAATGGACCTGGGCCCAATAAAGACTCTTTAATGGATATCTTTGACAGCAGACTGCAGAAGCATAATGGCCTGGTTCCTCTCCTCATCCATGTATGTCTCACAAGTGGAGAGGAATACTGATTGTATGCCGACTGATTGACTTTAAAAGTGGTGGATGATGGAGCACCGAAACATTAACAGGTTTTTTACTTCGCAGTTCGGAGGTTCATATCATCAGCGAAATGCCTTTAAGAGGCAATAACATGTAAAGTGGTCTCTCGGTGTATTCAAAGTTGTCCCTTCACCTCTCTCTCTTTGTCTCTCTCTGTGTGTCTTAGAGCTGCTGCGACAAGTTGAGCGTTATACGACGCCCCATGAGACTCAAGGAAATGGGCCACGCTGAAGTGCAATATTATTTCAGCCATAAATAAATCACCGCTGGCTGAAAGCTATCAAAGCTTGTGTTCTCAGATGAAATGATTATGAGATTAACATTTAGTAAGAGTGTATTTTAGCGCCGTCAGTCACAGAGATGATTAAAGTCATAAAAAAAGAGAGAAATAAAAAAACACAGGAGGATAGGAGAGGGGCAAATCAAAGAGCTGTGGGCCAAAAAAAAAGGACTTTCTGTCTTTGAAATTAAGTGAGGATCACAAGTGGGGCCCGACCACATCTCATTTATTGCCCTGGAGCTTCCACTGAGGTTTTTTTAAGTTGAGCTTTGTCTTCATGTTGCGTCACACCTACCCCGCAACATTTTCAGACTCATTCAGCACTAAAAAACTTCATTAAAATTCATCTCGGCTGCATCTTCAACTGGAGCAAAGGGCAGCACAAGAGGCCAAAGACACTGGATGCAAAAACTAGACCGGATTACTGTAAAACTGACATACAAAAGGTTTTTTATCTGGTAGCCGTGGCTTTCGACAGTGCTTTTATTCTGGTGTGAATGTGACTCTCGCACAAAATAAATTAAAAAAGTAATCCCTCTTGATATTTACCTGTGACCTGCAAAGATAATTAATCTAATTTATTAGATAATACAAACCTTATCTTGCTGCCATGGTCACAGTTTGAGAATATATTTCAATGTAAGAGGAAGTGGAAAGTAATTTTCTTTGCCTTTTATTTTTTAGATGAAGTTGCTTCTCTCGGGGAGCCAGTTTACCTTCGTGAAGCAGAGGATTTACAAGCTTGTCAGTTAGTACTTCCTGCCAACTCCGGCCTGTACTCTCTTTTAATTCTCTTTGGCCTCAGCTCAGCCTTTGTCACGGTGGAGCACAACGCTTTAGTCTTAATCAGTCTAACAGGAGTTGAACCAATCAAGAGCCACACCACCAACAAATCCCTCTGATTCCTTCCTCTCTCGTTCCTCTCCTTTGTGGCGTCCCCCAAGGGCCTATTCTAGCTCCCGTCTCTTTACTATACATGCAACTTGTTTATGCAAAAATAAAAACGATTCTGATATTCACAGAAAGCGTTCGACTGTATGTCCTGCTAAAGCCTGACACCATCGAAATGAAGAGTTGGGCGTCCAGGAATTGTCCTGCAGTTGAATTTCTATAAATCAGAAATGATCTTAATTAGGCTCCTCCCTCTGGTCCCATTACCATCAGCATTAACGTTCTCTCCTCTATTCTGACTGAAGTATCTAATGATTAAAACGGATAAAAAATAACTTTGAACTTAAAGTGGTGCAGTCCTGCTTTGTCCAGCTGAGACACTTAGCCAACGACAGGTTGTTCTTTCATCTTTAGAGCTAGAAAAGGTCATAGCTGCTTTTATCTACTCTGACTTCAATCTGTCTCACATCACATTCGTCCTCGCTGCCCTTCGCTGGTGACCTGTGAGTTTTTGAATGGGTTTAAATATTTTACTGCTTGTTTTGTGTTCACTGGTCAGGCTCCTGCCTTCATCTATGATCTGATAACTTCCCATCAACCTGATTGCTGCGTCAGATCCTTTTGCAGGACCCTAAGCTTCCTAAACCTGGACTCGTCACTAAAGAGGACGGGGTCTTTTTACATCTGGGCCCCTCAGCTCTGGAACCCAGTGAGGATTTTAGGAACATGAATTAATCGATTGTTTGGTGGCTTTTTCTTAACTATTTCAGGGATTTTATCATGTTTCTATTATTATTTGTCTTAGTTTTTACTGCCTGTAACCTTGTTCTGAAAGGCACTTTAAATAAAAGTTTTCATTAAAATCCAGTCACATTTTTCCCCCAATAGCTTTGCATCCCCTTCTGCAGATGTGACTCAGCACTTTATGAAAACCACGACCCTAAAAAGCACCTGCTTCTCCGGGGGATTGAATGTGACTGAAAGCCAATTATCCCGCCTGTCACAGGGAGGAATGGGAAATTTCCGCCACTGTCTCATTTTCTGACACTTTGTGGAACGTGAAGGGACAAACAGGTCCGCTCTGTGTGAAAACTGTTTCTGGGTGGGGGTCTGATAAGCTGTCTCAACACCGTGACACAGTCTCCATAAAAAGACCGTAACACAGTCTGATTCTGCTGCACCGCTGAGCGCAGGTTTGACAGATGATGCTCAGTCCCGAGGAGACACGATGGTGGAGCTGTTTGCCTTCTGAAACAGAAAACACAACAGCAACAATTAATCACAAACAAAGGAAGTTTGACATTACTGAGAAATTCTTCATCAGGATTTGGCCTTGATGCCACACTGAGTCTTGAAAAACTGCTACCAGAGGTGGGTAGGAAGTACAAATACTTTGTTACTGTCCTTAAGTAGACTTTTCAGGTGCACTTTACTTGAGTATTTATATTCCTGAAAACTTTGACTCTTCCTCTCTACATTTGAACACAATTATCTGAACTTTCTCCTCGTTACATTTTCCAAACAGGCTCGTTACTTCAGCTTGAAGGCTTTTGTCTTTTTGTCTGAGCTCAGGACGCTTTAACCAACACAAAATGTCTCCGTTTGACATTCTGGGAACGAGACTCAACAGGCAACTCATTTTCTGGTGCGTTCAGGAACAGCTCGGACAAATTCTACCGATTCTGCCTTTAAGTTAAATAGTCTTTGCTTAATATTAATATGACGTGAGCTTCAGTTAGCTTTGCACAGAAATGTCCTTCAGAGGGAAACTTTTTATTTTGATGCTTTGAGTACATTTCACAACCTGTACTTTAATACTTTTGAGTAAAGATAGTACTTCTACTTTTACCAAGTTGTTTTTACACAAGTTTCTGTACCTCTACTTAATCATAGAATGTGTTTTTGCCTCCTCTGCAAACTGCTGTGGGACAATTCCTATAGAGGTTACATACTGTACACTCGATAGAGGATTGATGTCAAGTTTTAAACTGTGCTGCCGAAGCACAAAAGTACGGCGATAAATGTTGACCGACTGGCATGAAACCGTTCCCAAACTCAGGGATCCAGTCAGACCTATGCATCATGAACACTGCATTTTATGGTGTCACCAATCAATTTAAATAGGATCAAAGCCTGAGATTTTAAAAAATGTTTTTAAAAAACACCTCACAAAATCAGATTTTCAGGGAGCAGAGAGAAACTTTCTGCTTTATTGTCAAACTCCAACATTATTCCGTGCGGTGAGGCTGAAACATCCAACACGTAACAACAATACATTTAAAGAAAAATACATTAATAACATTTTACAGACATGATGAGAAAAAATTCTTAAGAGTCTCACAAGTTAGCATCACACTTCAGTAACATCTTCACAGTAACAGTGGACATGAAAACAAAGGATCGAAATCAATGCAGCGTGCCAGAGATATTCACATTCATTCTTTCTCTTTGTAAAAAACCTGAAGTGTATGTTACCCACAATGCAATGCGACTCCTGATAGCTTGGCTAGAAGATTCAGGTTCGTTATTATGAAGAATGCACTCAAATAAATATACAGCTGGTACATTTAATGGTTAATGCAGAATTAACAACAGTCATTTTGATCATTTAAAAAGGAGCAGTTAATAGACTTTTGCATCAAAATGCTTCAGTGTCTTCCCGCAGACTTTCAGTTTAAGCTGTAGAGCTTTAACAGAAAGTGTCCTGATCACTGGCTTCATCACTCGTGGAGAAACACTGGCCTGGTATTGATTTAAATAAAAAATTAAAACATTTTCTTTTTAAAAAAAACAGACAGAATCGATATCAGTCTGGAACGTGCCTGGATACCGCCGACCCCTTTGTAGCTCAAAGTGCTGTGCATTAAAATGTTGAGGCGCGGAGGAGCAGCTCAGGTCTCTTAAATCAAAGCTGTGACAAGAAAACACCAAATGACTTAATGATTAATTCTAGATCAATCTTCCGTGTTGTGTTTACTGTTTTCTGCTAAACGCACCAACGATGCACGAGAAAGCCGCAGCATCAGAAACTCTCGCCAGGCACGGTGGCACTTTGACTTATTGCTTTCTGACCTTTCATGGCATTTGGAAAGGGCAGCTCTGCAGACAGATGGTGCATACACATATGCAAATTGATAATGTTAGGTGATGGCAGCTGTGGGCCTTATCAGGGAATTATTTGCTCTTTACCTGTATAAAGCATTTCATGACAGCAGTGCGACTGATGTCTGAGCTACAGGGTCATTTTCATGTCACTTAGATACACAATTTCAGTCCGTTTTATTTACACAGCCCCAAAATCACAAATCACAGATTTTCCTTATGGGACTGTACGATCAAAACTCTATCAGCAGAGATGTGGGGAAACGATACGAAAATGCCATTTGCAGAATTTGCCCTTTAAGGAGGAAAAAAAAGACCAATTAAATTTTTTTATGTGACTTAAATTTCAACAAACTCGACCTCTAACCTTGCTGTCATTGCACTGATTTTTGAGAAATGGGACAAAACACATCCAGCAGTTGAAACTGTTAGGTTCAAAATGAAAATATTTTCAGTTGTAGATGTTGTAAGGACTTAATAACTGAATGTACTCAACACAGTTATGCCCTTCAATTGATTTAATAATTATTTTATCAAATCTATGACACTTACTGTCTTCCCACTACATCTGAAACAGCATGTCCACAGAGAGGGGTTCAGTCATTAATGTGCAATAACATGGATAAAAATGTTTTTTTAATGATTAAAAAAGAGCTTGTTTCATCAAAAGAAACAATAATATCTCACATCAGAGCAAAGTTTCTTTTTCAGTGACGCACATATATTTTGTTAAGGTTTTAAAGTTGTGTCCTAACTTTTTGTCAAACCGTCAGACATTCTTAAAATGCAATAAAATCTGGCAGTAGCAGGGGCAGCAGTCACTCTGAAGGACCCCTTGGTGCGTTCATGGTAGACAGAGTGAAGTAATTTTTTTATAATTTTAGAGTATTTTCAGTCTGAATGTAAATTTTTCCTGTGTCACAAACCATGTTATCATCTCATTCTCCTGAGGTAGCTTCTGTTAGCATCTAGCATCAAGTTGAAAACAAATGGGCTCCAGTTGTTTTGTGAACAAAATGCCATCACGTCAACACTGTCAGATTTCCAAACGGTGGTGGCAGGTGAATTATGGGGTTGACTTTAGACGGGAAGGCATCATGTTTTTGTGTTTTTTTTGAGTCCTTTAAGTCAAATATAGGAACAGATTCTAATTTGTCTAATAATATATAAATACTAAATCTGTGACATCAACTTTTTCTGCCTTTTTATTGTGTTTGTGTAACGAGTCATCAACTCTATCAGGCTTTAGTCGAGGGAATATAGGACCTAGATACACATAATGGTGAACGTACTGTTGAGAGAGTTCTTTTTGTGTGTTTAAGGCTACGTTCACATGCACACAGATCATTTTAAAAACAGATTTCTGTCCCCACAACAAGCAGAAACTGTTCAAAACGCCCACATAAGCATGCCAGGCCAGGGTTAGAATCAGTTATTGGGTATTTGTGTCCTGCAAAAGCTCATTTTGGATCCCAAAGCACATAACAACACACTGAATAAATGCTAATTTTGTCCAGAAAGACTCTTGACTTCCACTAACATGTTTTTTCTCTTTTTTTCTGACAAGCAAACGTGAGCATGCTGGGAGTGGGTCTCATGAATATGAGCTGCTGTCAGTATATTCACGTGGACACCAAAGCAGGATAACTGAATATTGAAAAAAGGTCCTCGAGGTCACTGCTAAGTGTTCACAGGCTTCACAACAACCCATTTACGCAATTACATGAGGTCACACAGCACTGTCTGTGTGAAACGTTGCTGTCTAAATTAATGTTTACAGAGAACATCTTATTAGAGCCAAAAGAGAAGGAACATATTCAGGGATTTTGATTTTGTCAGAAAAAAAAAAAAAAATCATTTCATTCCAGATTTCAGTGTGAATGTTTTTTTCAGAAACTCTAATTTAAACCACTTTCTGTGTTTTGTGGCACTCCACCGTAAAACAGACCTTTCAAGACCATTTTGACCCAATGTTTGCAATTATTAAGACAGTTATTGCCTGAATTTGTTTTTTCATTTTTTTTATTGCACATTAGTCTCATTAAATCAGACTGCAACTCACAAGGTCTAATAATCTAATTAACATAAAAACAAAAACTAATATTATTAATATGCAAGCAGCTGAATCTCTCTGTATTCATTCATCTTCCTCGGGGGGTCAAAGGTCAGGGTCAGCTGCCATGCAAGCTTAAGCAGGCTGAATATTGACTCATAGGGAGGGTGGAGGTGGCCCGTCCCATCTCCCTGTTGCCCAAACATGATGGCAGCACACATTATCATCTGTCCCTCATTTCTCTGCACAGTCTACTCCTGCTCCGGATGCGCTGAGAGAGAGAGAGCAGCTCATCCATTCCTCCCTCTGTACCAGCCTGTTGTGACAATTCAATCTGTTCAGCATCATCTCGCATGAATAATGGATGAACGCCGCAACCTGTGAATGTGGCGAGGATTTACGTCGATCGAGCAGCTCCGTGCTCTATAACTCTCCCTGCCACGGCCTCAGTGTGGATTTAAAAGAGGTCGTAAAAAGTTGGCATGTTCTCTGTGTTCTCTTTCGAAATTTAGATTCAATTGGATTTTACTTCATTATGCTCTTCATAAGAGCCTAACCTTGATTTTATTTTCGTTATTAAAAAGTTCTCTTTTTATTTTTATGCCATTTACAAGCGTTTTCTTGTCAGTTATTCCACTTATATTATAATGTATGGCCAAACATGTTAGAATATGCCAGTCAACAAAATTCTATCACATTGTACTCACTTTAGTTCTGGAGCTGTTTTAATGGTTTTCAGCCCTTCAAAGGAGAAGTTTGGGTTTTTGCACATTAGGCTTTATAATAAGGACGTTTACAACCATATACGATGTTTAACAGCATTATTACGATGAACGGTGTAGTTACGAGAGCTGGAGCTCATTGCTGAGGCCACCACTAGCTAAAGAACAACGCAAAGGAAGGGGCTTGTCAAGTGTTTCGCCAGTCCGTCAGAAAAGGTGAGACAGTTTCCAAATGTTTAGTGGTGGCCTCATATGTACAGATGTTCAACAACAGCTTTTAACGCAGAAACAGTTGTTTCACCTGCCTCAGAAAACAAGCAGTCATTTCTAGCTTTTTAGCCGCTGTACAACTTTGTATTTTAGTGTTGTTACATGAGAGGACACCACTAAACATCCGGCGAATTATCTTGTCTCTTAAAACGACCCTTTTTAAAGCATTGTTGAAGCACTTGATAGCCCCTAAGTGTTTGTTGTTTTCAGCCGTTTCCAGCTATCAGTGACGTCAGCAAAGAGCTCTAGCTTTTGTGACTGCACTGGTGGTCATAATAATGCTGTAGAAAATTGTATATGATATGATTTGGAATGATGTGTTTGTTAATCACACCTGCATGCGTTGTTCAGACCCACAGAATCTCGGCTGTACTGAGAAAAATAATGGATTTGTCCAGTAAAAACTTTGCCGCTGCAGTCGGGGCATTGCAAATGTCCTGTCGAGACATGAAATGACCTCAGCTTGTGACGCTTGACGCGTCCAGCGATAAAAGCAGAAAATATTTCTGGCACTGTACACTATCTGACCTGTTCCGTAGGCAGATACTCAGGAAGGCCAGTGTCATTCGGTCTGACAGCTCCCACCCTTTACACTCTGAGTTCCAGCTGTTGCCCTCTGGGTCCCGGCTCAGATTTCCCCCCCCGTCAAGAGTAACAGATATAAGTGCTCCCTCATCCCTGCAGCCATCTCCCTTTTGAATGCGGATCAGGGGAGGAGTCGTACTTGACTTATATTCTGTGGCTGCTCACTTGGCTCATTTGTTGCGTACTATGATTATGATGATTGTGATTTTCATATTTTTTATTTATATACATGATATGATGATGGTGCTGCTGTTGTTATTGATGATGATGACGATGTTCATACTGACATTATGCACTTTTTCTACTCTGTGTAGGCTATTTTAGACACTAGGCTACTTCCTATGCACTTGGCATATTAGTTTTTTCTTATTATTGGCTACGTCCCAGTGTCTACCCCATCCCAGACCTCGTCTGTACGTACCCGTGTATTTTAAACCAATTGCCCTACGGGGACACTGATAATAAACTTGAACTTGAACTTGAACATTGGCCTCGCAGCACTTTGCAGGGCTGACTGTTTTAACATCCTTCAATCATCCAGGGAACCACAAAATCAATGATCTGCCTTTGTTAATCCCTATTTTAAGACAGGTTTTATCTCACGTCCGTTGGGGTAGTGATCAGCTATAAAATATCACCTCTGAATCGTAAACTTTAACTAAAAGGACAGTGAGGATAATCAAAAGTCTTCCTGAAGTTACCACAAAGTTGGACTAGCAATAATCTTCTCCAAGCTTTAAGCTTCAGCTCTTTTCTATCCATCTTTGCTCTCCCTGTCTTGTTGATATTCAGATAAACATGAAGGTTGAATAAGAGCCCATTCTGAGAAAATCTCATTTTGCCTGTCTGACATTTATGTAGAGGAGAAAAAAAAAATGGCTCAAGGTTTGTGATTGTCAGTAGACTGGGGGACCGTAAAGTCAGTGACACGACAGTTTCACTCTTTGCTCGTGTTTTGCTTCTCTGACATTTCTGTAGGACAAAGCATATCAGCTTTTGGTGAAAATTAATCTCTCACCATTTAATTTTGAGTTTTCTGTAACCTTGGGGGTCGGTTCAAGCCAAAGCACCAAATCCAGCTGCTTCTGAATGCAACGCATGAACAATAAATAAACAAAACTAAGGCCAAGTTTTCATTCAAAGGCAGATTAAATTTTATCCACATTTCCTGTAAATTGGCAGGAGAAATTTCATGTGGATTCATGTGGGTTTCTAACCACTGCTGTTACAACAACATTCAAGGACTTGAGTGCATAGAGTGGGTGGTTGAGTGGGAACCATCACAGAGTAAGAGAGGATGTAATTAAGACTGCCTGTCACAACTCAGAAAGTGGAAAACAAACCCTAGTTTCGTTGTTTAACAAACAATATTCTAAACATCATTTGGGGGAAATGGAAGTGAAGACATTCAACAAAATACTTGTGATAGTTATGGTGTGAAAAAGAAAAAAACACTATAACCGCAGCAGTGCTGTGGGTCGGAGTTGAACCATGAATCTCTGTGAGAAAGATCTGACTGATAAAAAACATGTAATTTAAGTAAAAGGTGTAAAAGGTCAGCACACTCAAATTACAGTATTATTGTAATGCAGCCATGCATACAGTTCTGGATTAATTTACATGACGCTGTGTGACAGCTTGAATAATAACTCAGAGGCTGATGAGCACGGTCATGTTGGAGTGTAGGGTTGGACCTTGTCTTTGAGGACTTGGAGGGCCAGAATTTCACGCCTACTAAAAGGCCGTGAGCGGCCATTTTAACCGCCAGATTCCAAATTCTGCTATCTCTCATGATAAATACACAATGCAGAGAGTACCGCATTATTATGTTGGGATATCTTTTTAAAATATGAAATAATACCAGAGGTTATGACAAGGAGGAAGAGAAAATACCCACAGATCATTTTAGATCTGCTGATGCAGGCAAGCTCTGCTCCGCTGCACTGCGTGCGCCGCACTGCTATGAGGGACAAACATCGCCTCTGTAAATGGAACTCATGCCCGCTCAAACAATTTAACCGCCGCAAGATCTGTGCGGTCATTTTGACCGCTCGTGGCCAAATCAGCAGATATGATCACTTTTCTTTTAGTGCAGTTTGTATGAGCCGCCTCTCAGGTGAGGAAGGACCGAACCCTCCTGATGTATGAGAGGAATCTACACAAGCTTCTCTGTGAGGTTTTTTTTATGTGGTGGCATCATCACCTCAGTCTTGTCATTAGTCGGGTTTCCATAAAAATGTATAGCATTTTTTTTAATTCGGAAAATCAGCAAAGAGATTCCATCAACTGCTGTTATGTGAAAATTAGGAGTTAGTTTATCAAGTTAACCAGTAGGTGGCACAAAATTTCCAGTCAGGTGTCATTACTGCAGAAGAAGACGGCGCAACATGATGACATAATTAAAGAGCACAGCTAAATGAACAAGAAAAGAAGGAAGACCAAAGAAAAACTTCACATGTTTCATGCCCTCATTCAAGGAACATTGTGGTTTCCTCAGCAGCCCACACCTACTTAGTGTTTTCGTCAGTATTTTTGTCTGCCGCTGCCACCACAGCTTCTCCAGTGGAATGTGGAAGGTGCAGTGACACTTAAATCACATGATTTCCAAACATCGTCTTTTATTCGCTGAATCTGCTTCCATTGCACTTATTTGCATTTATCTCTTGTCCATACAGAAACTTTGCCATCCCCCTCAAGCATAAAAACTTTCATGCAGTATTTCAAGACTTTTTCTAATTTTATATGTTTCCACTTCTTATCTGCAAATCCAAAATGCACATAAAAACAAGCTGATGAAAACCTGTCCACTGGCTCAAGTCTATTTCTCTGCAGGAAGACAAATTCAGGCTTGTACAGAGTTGAGGTTTAGTTGATAATTTGACAGCCAGTGACAATGTCTGCGTCCACCTGAGTGTCAGATAGAGGGATTGAGGAGATGAGCTTGTGTCCTCGACATAGCTGACATGAGAGCCACATGTGTGTATGACAGCACTAATTGTCCTTCTGTAGAAGCTTTATTTTATCTAATTTGTACATACACGCCAGTACAATGGAGGTGAATGGGAGCAGAACAAAGGACCAATAGCCAAAACTAACAAGGTTGTTCGCAACAACAAGGCGGTGTGGACATTCATTAGCTGTGTTGATAGTCTCTTTTCAGTCGGCAAATCGATGCAATTTTCTGCTACATATTCTGTATCTGTTCTCTGGCTGAAGAATGAATGTTCTAAATTATACCTATTTGGCCCTAAAAAACCCCCACAACAGCAGACACTTCTGACAGGCTCGTGTGTTTTTGTGCTCAGCAGAGCTCCAGGAAATATCAAAAGTCAAAAGAAGCTCGTGTGTTTAGCCCCACTATGTCTGCAGAATAGAAAATTAGATTAAATTTCTGGAGGTTTAGGGGGGGAAAAAAGGGTGAAAGTCAGTTACAATAAGAAGCTCAGTCAGTCATTTATAAAAGCAAAAATACTGCATTTCATCACTGGAAAGAAAGCAAGGCTTGAATGAAACACCTCAGGGGAAAAAAAAGAAAAGAAAATCAGCCGAGTTTCAAACACAAGTTGCAGCTCTGTGGCTGCAGAAGACACTGTTTGCTTGACAAAGATGTGGTGGGTCAATGTTTGGAGAGATACAGATTCAGAGTTTCAAAATCTTCCTATATGAGCATTTTATTTCATTGCAAACCAGTTTTGGTTTCTTGGTGGTGATTCCCCACAAGTTAAAAAGCTGACATCTTGAATTGTGATGTGTTAAGGTAGAGTCACAAACATTTGTTTGTTGCAGCTTGTAAGCACAACATTCAACACCACCAGACGTATTGTAGTGTGTACTTGTACTGCTTGTACCTGCACAGCAAGCTATGCAGGAATATTACATTTGTATTAATGGAAAAGTCAATAATTTAGCAAGCTAGCACAAGCTAACTGCTGTCCTGTCCAACAGAAAGCAGGTCAAGTCCAGGTCGCTCTTCATCCCCAGCCTCTCCTTCAGTGCTTGAAAAGCCAAACTGTGATTCACTCTCATTCTGGAATGAGCTTTTTCTGCTTGACGTTTTGCCTCACTGGGCTGATATTTCCTTTTTTTCACCGCTACGTCCACATCTGCAATATTCTCGGGTTTGAGTGGCGTCCAGTTGCTATGTTTTATCCACTCTCAACCTCGCCTGCACGCTGTCATTAGCTGGGGAAAACGCACCCACTCGCCACCCAGAAACGCCCTGACTAAACCAAAACATCCAAATCCAGGCAGAAGGCAGAGCAACATTTATATACTGGCGTGGCTTTTCCACATTGGAGACAGCTCCGGGCTGAGAAAAACCTGAAGTCAGACGCTGAACTCGCCTCGTTTCTTTTGGATTGGTAGGTAACAACAAACATTGGCTGTTTAGTGAAATATATCCTCAGTGTGAATAATGACAATGTAAACTGTAACGTCTGGGAATAAACTTTCCAGATGGCATGATGTGACTGTCGCGTCGGTAGCTACAGACTGTGTTGTTGCTAAGTAAGCTCTAATGTAGCGTTGAACTGTAAAGTTACACCTGTGAGGACGGTGACACAACACTGGCACTATTATGAGGACCAAGTCGGAGTTTCAGCATTGCTTGAATTTAGCACATTCCTGCTCTGCTGTCCGTTTTGACTGTATTTACTGTTATTTACTGATGGCTGTAAATTGTGGATGCGTGGACCTATTGACTGATCGCTAACAAACTTGGTCATGCCACCGTAGTCTTGCAGCTTTGCATTACTGTTACGACATGAGACAACATTCAAAACTTGGCAAGTTCGTTGTAACTTCCCTATAAAATATTTGATGAAAATATACATTTTAATACGGTTGTCTTGCGGTGTAAAATAGTCAACAGTGAAAAAGTTTGATTGCTGCGATTAGTCTCGCCTGTCATTATCAGTATTATTCTCGTTGGCTCTGAGTGCGTTGGGCATGTATCAAAATTGGGTGCAACACTGCCAGCCATATTGCTGGAGCAGGTAGGCCTACTGGGATTTTACAAATTTCACATTTAAGGTGAACCAAGTTTGTCTTTATTCAGTTTGATAGAAGCCATTTTTGGCTTTACTTTTTAAGGGATCAGTTTATTGTGAAGTGCCTTTGTTTGAACCACACACACAAGCACTTGGACACAAGACTGCTAACAATGAAAACCTGAAAGGTTACCATTAAACAAACAAAGGAAGCAAAGATGAAATCTTTTGATTACTGGCAGCTAGTGGCCTGACGCCTGCTCACCTGACTCTACTCCTGTAATGAAGCACGCCCACACACACACACACACACACACACACAGAGGGAAGGGGAAGAAGGGCCAGACACCACCTCAGCTTACCAAGGCTTCCTCAACATCGTCCTGATTGAGATTTCTTTCGCTAATTACACGTGATGAAACACAAGCAAACCAAAAGCTTTACGAGCATCCCTTGAGTGATGATGATCCATGGTCATCTTCAGTCAGGACGACAGCTTACTGGCACATGACCTCTGTTTACACAATGCCCACCTCTGTCTTTCTCCTTATCTTCATTTTTAATCCCTGTTGACCTTCTAACAATGTCATAAGAAATTAAAATGGCACAAGCAAATCCGTCACACAGGACTTTCTGCAGAGTCTCATGCTGGCAGCCCCCTCCCCTGCCTGCTGAGAATTTTAAAAGATTTTCTGTAAGACGCATTGTGCAAGTCACGGTTTGATGCAATGTTCAAGGTAGATAACACCATGACAGCATGATATTCACTGATTTTGAGAGGCTGCACTTGGATTTGTGAAGATCATTTTTCAACAGAACATTCATGCCCTTGGACCCCCCGAGCTGTCTTCTGTGTTTGCTGCTCTCCGCCTTTGTGCTAAGCTAACCTGCTCCTGGGTGTCACCTTTTGTTTAATTTATTTATATGTCTTCAGTAGATGAAGGTGAAAATAGCCTTCAGATATCAAACTGCACAGACATCAGTGAAGCTCAGTGTAAGCGATAGACTTTATGTCACATTGAAAATGATTTTCAGTGGTCTTTATGAAAGAGGACATGAAGTTGAATATCTGGAACAGAATTATAAGCAGGCCTGGGAGTGTCTTTTGTATTTTGAGCAGACGTCTAAAACACGATGAAACATGACCCTGCTTCTCACAAGAGATTTCAGAACTTATTAGACTTATAGTTCCTGTTTCTGAAAATATTTTCTCTGTAAGTTGTCCTTTCATTCTGTAGCTTTGTTAACATGATTCAGTATTTTTTTTTTAATTGATTGCAGTTTGCTGGTCAGAGCAGCTCGTCAGCGATCATGGCCTACAGGTGTATTTAGCTTATTTCAACCTGTCAGTGTGTTGGAGCTGGTTGGTCGCTCTGAGCTGTGATGTGAATCTCCTCTGATTTTGCTTCTGTTTCCTGCTAGTTGACACATTTAGAGAGTTCAGTTTCTTTTGTCTAGAGTTAACTTTTCTTTTTTGTTGTGTCCAAGTGTTTGTGTACCAGTGAAGTGTTTGATTTCTTTGTGGTTTAAACCAATGCACTTCACCCTAAAGTGATCTCTTAAAGATACTAATTTGCCAGGTTGTGTCAGGCAGTAATGGAGAGAAAAACATAAATGGCTGTTATCAAGTTGGACAAAGAAACACATGAACATGATGGTTCACTGCCTCCCCTAACTATTTGATGCTAAAGAGAGCTCTCACAAGTATAACTTCTTATGCACAAACACTTCAATAATCTCTGCAATTAACATTTATTCAGTGATTTTATTTAAGGAAATCTGCTTCTTTGCAAACATTTGAACGAGAGTTTACCCCTAAAATTAGTTTTAAATGGAGGGAGAAAACTACCACAACCACACAAAAGAAATAAAAATTAAATATATGAGGATGTAAATGTGAGAATTAAATATGTCAGGACTGACCACCAGCTAACATAAAATAGCCTGATATACATTTTCTATTTGTAATAAAATCTAAGCTACAGTCACAGCTAGCTGACTGTTTGGTCAACACTGGAAATAAAAAAGCAGCTTTATTAAATTTTGGCAATTTCCTGAGAATCTCTATCCTGCCTCCAAAAGCACATCACTTGGATCTGTGTGTCGTGTTGGTTGCTCTCCAGTATCCACGAGGTTCAGGTGACTTTGCAGCCTGAGCAGATGGCTGCAGACTCCAGCCTCTTGGATGACAGCAATGTTGTCACAGCGCCAAGACACATGCAGGCAAAATTTAGTTTCCTCGTCTCTTAAACCTTGTTTCAGTCCTGGTTGCAGTAACAAATTAACTGTAGGAAATGCATGTCCTTGTATCGGAACTGTGAGAGAAGAAATGCAGCTTCATCTGACACAAAGTATTGTTATGGATTGATACAGTTTTTGTTTTTGTTTTTGTTTTTGTTTTTGCTTGGAACAAAAACCAGGTCACAGCTCACCCTGTTCATCAGGTAGATCTGCTGCACCTGTGAAGTAGAGCTCAGCTGTGGGCTGTTGGTAATCAGCCTGACTAGGAGACTATATAAAGAGGGTTTTGACTCTCATTTCAGTTTGGGAGTGTGGC
>JAQLOL010000006.1:23370346-23380627 GCA_029783665.1 Naso thynnoides | reverse complement strand
TTCTGTTTGGACTGATGGGAGAACTACTTTCATTAAAGTACTCAGAAGAACACATTAAACATTAAAATGACAGTCCTTGTTATATATTTAGTTGATTTTTTTTCACTTTATTCCAAATGTTTCCAACGATACTCTAACTCAGAAATCAGTTATTTTATTTGAGGTAACGGTGCTTTCATGTGTTCCCAACTTGGAGGGAAACATCAGTTGGAGCAAATAAACCCGCGGTACCATTAAACACTGAGCTCATCCCACAAATGTATCAGTATTTTCAGTCATTTGTTATTTGGCAAGGATTCTCTTTTCTGCACTATTTTTGTCCTCCTCCTGTGTACAAATTATCAAGGCTGTATGTGGCAGAATGCATTGCCGGAAAATTCAGGAGGCCCACTTAGCTACACAGCGTGGAGATCCATTTGCAAACAGAGCAAGCGTAAAGCCATCAGAAAAGCGAAATCATGAGCGATCATTAATCTGTCTTAACAGGTGCCTTAAAAACTTCTTGCTGCGTCAAAGCTGCTGTGCTTTACTTAAATTTCTCTGAAATAATCCTTGGATTCTGTTCAGTAAATCTGCGATAAATACTTTTGTGGCATTTTCACAATAAACTTGAAGATGTGCAATAAAACTTTGCTTTGACTTCCTTCCAAGTCTTCCTCCACCACAGAATCTGAACCAGAGTGATGGCTGGAAAATGAAGTACAAGGGAGATATCAGATGGAAATTCTTCCTTCTTATGCTATACTTAAACAACATTTTTCTTCTAAATAAATGTACATATTTTGATTTTGGGGTGAAGAGTTAGCCCGTCTCCGTCCTCCCTCCACTCAGGTCAGTTTTCCTGAGAATCAGTCTGGTAATGACGCCTGTCTTTTAGAATTGCAGGGACAAAGTTTTGGCTGGACCAATCAGCAACTGGCAGAAGTTTGGCGACGTAGAAGTAAAATGCTTGTTGGCAGTAGTTCAATAAAGGCAGAGGCCTATGGCTCTGGTTTACCAGGCGACCAAAAACCCCTCGTTATTAAAAACTACATCATATTAAATCCAAGGAATGTTACAACCAGACGGATAGCAACCTTGGGGACATGAAATGCACTACTTTCGTATGATTACACATAGGAAAGAATAGGAACCTTCAATAGGATGCAGACATGACACTCACGCAGCCTTGGTACAACACAACACATTAAAAAACACTGTATAAAGGCACTAAAACTGACAAAAATAGCAAAAATATCACAACACAATATAACAATATCTACCTGGTTATTTCACTTGTGGAAAAGTAATGCTGGCTGCCACTCGTCTTGTCTGTAGCCTGCAGGCTGCTGATGTTTGAGCCGCTGTCTCCAGGGCGGGGCTTCTGCTGTTAGTGGTTAGCTGTGGACTGTCGATGCATCTCCTCGGTGATGATGCGATTTTTATTTCAGACAAAAAAAAAAAAAGGTCTTTAATTGTCTCTCTCTGTGATGCGTGGTGGATCAGAATCTCAATCACAACACAATATAACAGCGTTTGTGATTACTGAACAGATCGGATGTTAACCTTCTCACTTGTCTGCCTGTTTCACAGAATAACCGCGCCCACGGCACACGTCATACAGTCAGTGTCGATGCTGATTGGTTTACGGCTGCTCCAATAGTTTTACACTTAGCCTGATACCACGCCTACAAGGATTCAAACTATGCAAAGAATCCCTGATGGAGCGCGGCCAGACTCTTTTTACAAAGTGAATTTATTCAAAGTGAATTATGGGTCTGGTTTACCAGGCTGGTGTACAGTACCTTTTAAAATAAGGCCTGTAATGCTTGTTCCAAGAAGATTCCATAGTTTGTTCGCCTGTTATGAGGTCCTCCAGCTCCAAAATATTTGGAAGAAGGTTGAGAACCACGGCACTCTTCTGATGATAAAGAGCTTTATTGTCAAGGTTAGTTCGTGGTGGAGCTGATAAAATCAAGCCAACATGTTATGGTCACACGGCCTTCATCAGGGCAGCTCGACTACGTTTGAATCCGGCTTTTAAAACTGCTCCAGATTGTAAGCACTCTGAATACAAAGCAGCGCCAATTAACCCATCTGCACCACAGCGGCTCTGCCTGGTGTGACAAGCTCTGTGGTGCTGAACCACATAATGGTCCTCAGCGCAGGGTGTAGTGGGAGCTCCTGCCCGAACAGCTTCTCATCAGGACACCGAGCACTCACAGCACCGTGTGTGTGTGTGTGTGTGTGTGTGTGCGTGCAACATGATGTGCTCCCTCACAGTGAATCGAGTTGCAGAGGCTGCGTGCCTGAGGGCAGAAAACTCAGCACAGCAAGATGCCTTGTTTGTGTCCCTCACAAACATGCTGCTCTTGATGAGAACATAATAATCTCATTGTGGGAGCAAAATCTCAGCGGGCAAAGTCAAACAGAGCACTTTCCTTTAACGCTAATTAGCTGAAAGGCAAGTCTGGGCAACAAGGAACTTTCTAACGTTCATAGTTTTTAGCCGGTGACTTTTTTTGCACTCATTGAAGACTGATTAGCTCGTTCACTGAGCTGGAAATATGCCACATCAATTACAGTCCTCCATGACTTGATGGGAGGGCAGTTCCACAGAAAACAAATGTTCGGAGCTCCACAGGGATGCATTCATTATTTGTCTGTTCATTTTACCGTTGGTTCTTTCACACTGAGCATTCGGCACAAACCTTTTATTACTGCCTTTCAAATTAAAAGCAGATTGTTATTGTTTCTCACTTTTAGCATATTATTTTTTTGTGGAATTGGCAAACTCAGGTAACTATCTGCTTGTTTTACTTAATACAAAGCCACATACAGGGCATGCACTATTACCCCAGTGGACTGCAACGGCAAAGTTCACGTCTGTTTTTCTATTTGTTGTGTTATTATGCATGTGACTGCGGTAAACTCTCACTGGCTCGATCTTTATTCTTATTAGCCAGCTGTAAACTGTGTGATCTCAGCTTCCTCTCTGAATGATAGCAAGAAATCTCCACTTCCATGGAGAAGGTGAAGTTCAACTGCACTGCTGTTGACCTCAGTGCAAGGTCACACTTGTTAGATAGCAAATCAGTATGTACACAGAGAATCTCTCACACACACGCACTCATTAACTTACAGTACCCACTGACAGACATGCAGCTCACAAACACACACACACACACACACACATACACTCTTGTGATGTATATTTCATGCTCTGTTGGCCCTCTCTTTGCACACTCTACCTCAGCCAAGCCTGAATGAAACATTCATACAGTAGTCCCAATTTACATATCAAGCAATTCACCGAGGCTAAATTTGGTTTCTTGTTCCGTTCCTCAGCTGCAGCAGCGGCCATGTTGCTGTTGTCTTCCAACGCTCTCACTGTTTGACACAACATTATAGGACAACACTGATTCTTCTGGGCTCACAAAGTGTCTCTCTTCCTCTTGTAGTGCAAAGAGACTTCTACTGACTATACAGAAGAGGCAAAAACTCGGGCAGAGGTGAATGCTCTTGGGGGGGAAAAAAGCAAAACATTTCGAAGGAGCTGCTGCAGTCACTGCAAGTGAAACACTTGGCCCTGCATTTACACATCTACTCTAAATCAGCTCTTCTCCTAAACAACATTTTTCAAAGAGTCGGGAGGCTGCCGACTCATTTATGTGACATCACAAGTCCTGGACACATCTATGCAAAGGGTTTATCTCATCCTGCATGGATGCACATTATAGGCGTTTTCAGACCAACCAGTTCCAAGAGCTCGCTCAGAGAAACTCCCACTGGGGAGTTGTTGAATAACTTACACCTTTAAAGTTTTTTTTTTTTCTGTTGGCGTTCGCATCGCCTATAGAAAAACCTAAGGGGATGTAAATTGGCTGGAGTTGTTATACCAACATCACTTCTGCACTGCTTAGAAAATAACTTTTGCGTAACTAAAGATAGTCAGTCAGTTACTAACACAAGATCCTTCACTCTATGCTGTGCTCATGGTGAGTGGGCGGAGTCACGTCTCCCATGGACAGTCAGGAACCGCCATCCCTCCGCCTCGTCTGGAAGTGTTGCAACGTCATGTGATTGGATTAAAGCAGATGGATTTTGTGTTGCATGATATTTGTTTGATGTAAGTTTAAACTTTTAATTCATGGTTTCACCTCTAATTCCATATAAATGTCCATTTATGTCCATCGTGACGCAAAACAGGAAGCACCGGTACCCAAATCTCGTGAGAGTGCGTTGCTGAGACAAAGACAGGTATCAAACAAAGTTAAATTTAAAAGTTACATGTCTTGTGAGAAATGAGTTCAGTATGTATCTTGTTGGCGATGGGGCGAAAGAATTGGTCTTAATTTGTGATCACTTTCATTTCTCTCGTGAGAGTGAACGGACTAAAGACTGCTTCTAGTCCCCTAAAGGGGCGGGGCCGTGGCGAAACCCATGTGACAGGAAACGAACCATCAGTGAAACACCTCGCTGTCTACTAGTAACCGTCCCTGGCGCGACATACGAGAAAAACAACAAATGACGGCTTCCACATTGCTGCTCCTCTCTCATTATGTGGTGATAATATACAATGAATCTACTTGCTGATGCTATTAAATGCAAGAAGATATTGTGACCAAAAAAGTACTTTTACCTTTACCTTACCTTACAACAAAGATGGAGGATGTTCTTGTCACGAGCTCTCATTTGTGTGTTGTGTCATCTTGTTACACAGCTGACGGGTTTTTCAAAATGGCGGATGCCAGTGCTGACTCCTGAGTTCGACCAGTTTTGAAACTAATGTTACTCAGAGTTCCTTTGGTGCTGCAAAGGAACCTAATCTGAACACTGAGGTTGGAGCGTTGATGGTTCCTGTGGTGAAGATACAATAAAATAGGCGCTTTACCCTGTTTTATCCACCCAAAGGGAACTTTACCCTAACCCTTTGCAATTTATAAAACTGGACCTGTTTAGCTTTGAATTGCTCTAAGGAGGGCTTTTGTCCTCAGTTACATCTGCTACATTTTTTTTTTTCACATAAGCTTCTTGCTCCCCATATCAGCTAAGCCCTGTTGACTTCACCACATGTAATCTCATGCACTGCTGTAAGAACTACACGTAGAGATGATTTTCAGAAACCTGTCAGGCTTCTCATGCTGTGGCCTAAATTGTTGGGGTTTTTTTTCTTTTCTATACAGTTTTGCTAGAGTGTAATTGTTATAAAATCTGCCTCCACACTGTGATGGAGCAATTTTGAAACTCAGTGGACATGAGCCATGCAGACATGAGCCGCTGATGGAGATTTTACCTTTTTTATTTTAGCAGCATTGATTCTGAAATCCCAACTAAGAAATGAATCTCTACAGGAAGTTTACATTTTCCTGTCAACCAAAAGCATAAAGGTGTCTGTTTTTGACACAAATCCATCTTTTCTCTGTAACCGTGATTAGGCATGTAATTTTCTTTTTAATTATTTAACATTAAAGGAAACAGCACACACTAATAGTGTTTTTTTTTTTTTTTAGCTTTGTCAGCATCAGTTTTTAGTTTAATAACAGGTGAATCGAGCTGTAAATGTGTCAGAATTTATTCATGAAACTTGAAAAGTAATTGAATTTTGCTTCTGGAGTCATTCGAGGTTTGTCTTTTTAGTTGTGCTGATGCACCAGCAGCCCCCATTCTTCCCTTTATTGTGTGAACACACACTTTGCACTGCAGCCACAATGTAACAGATGGTATCGCTGAACTCTTCTTCACCTGGATAGCTTGGGACTTTGAGTCTGGCTGCAAGCAAAATGCTGCACAAAGGGGAGTTTGTGTGTCTGTTTGTGAGTGTGCGATAGAGCTACACGCGTGGTTACAAGCCTATTTTGCATTGCAGAAGCGGAGAGGAACGGCTCACCTGCAAGCAAATGAGAAAAGCAGCAGCATCTGAAAAAAGTGACATTTAACATTTTGAGGACATGAATTATTTGGTGAAGAGCGGTCTTTGTTCTCTGCGGTAACTGTTGTTGAAACTTTGTTCTCGAGAGGAAAGTGACTGACATGAATCACAACATCAGTGTCTTATTTCCCAGCATTGATACACATCCATGCTGCAGTTTTACAAGACTGTTTCCTGCCAGTGCTTCTAGAGCAGACAGACTTTAATATATTTAATGTTGCTCTTTAGAAAAATGTTAATATGTGTGACTTGTTTTGAGGTTTATAGCATCACTCTCGTCTCTTTTCTACCACTTTTTTCTCTCCTCAGTTTGCCTCTCAAAGAAAAAAAAAATTGTCTTTTCTGTATCCTCACATTGTTACAGAAAGTATGTGTGAGACCTCCGAATGAAAAAATGATGACATAAAAACCGTCGTTATGGAAATGAATAAGCAAGAATTTTAATTAAAACCACAAATATGTTTAATTTTTACTGACCAGAAAATTATTCTTCAGTGGTTCTTCATAGCTTCTTATACCTTAGCAACAGTACTAAGATGTTCTGTGTGTGTGCGTGTGCGTGTGTGTGTGTTTGTGTATGTGTGTGTGGCTAGAGGCTTTTTCCCTCTACATCTGTATCTCCAAAGGCGGTGGGATTTGTATTTATTCTTTCCTGGGAGGCTTACTGAACTTGTATCCTCATTCATTTCACCATCCAAGCCTCCGAGGCTGCTACCATCTGTATTCCCAGACATGCGTCTCTACCTCAGAGGCTGACAGGCTCTGTGTTTTTTTACTCCTTTACACCTCAAAGGCTTCAGATGGATGGATTTCTTATTGCTCGGGTGTAAATCTTTCATGTGTGAAATTGTCTGTGCTTAAAGAAGCCCTTGGTTGTGCTGAAGAAGCTGTCTGTGTTACAGTTGTTGTTGTTGGTGACAGCTTGTGATGTCATCATTTGTTTTCATTCAACAAACCATTAATGAGAAAATTTCACAACTGTGCATTCACAAGCCCTCATGATTATTTTCTCAATAAAATCCAACGAGAGGTAAGGTGCACTGGAGATTAGATTTAAACGATGCGTTTAAATGCTTGGAATAAAGTCTCTTCTTCTCAGTAAAGTCAACTTTGAACCAGCTGAAGAAGCATTATTTTGATCTTTTTCTATGAGGCAGTGAAAGTAACAAACTGAACTTCTTCTGGAATCTGGTGGCTGATTGAGTCGCTGATGGGCCAGCTGTGACGGATAAGTGGCCTGCAGAGTGCTTGTCACAATAAATCCTCTGCTGGTTACTCCCCTGCCTCGCCTAACGGCACTGGTCATTTGTTCAAACACTTCAAGTGACCCATAATTATGCTTCTTTGACAAGTGACCTCTCGCAGTCCTGTGAGTAATGGCTGTTCCCTCTTCAGAAGTTGCATGACACTGTTCTACCACCTCAAAAAGTCCCAAAGCCTTTGACTTTGACAAGAGAGACGGTTCCTGCATTATCCGTGAAGGCAAGTATACACCAAACTGACATCAACGAACGAGTGCAACAAAGACCAACGGCTGCGTTGTGCTTTGTCCACCACTGTCGGGCCAAAATGTAGCACTGTTCACACCGTACTGATAGCTGCCAATGGCAAACTAGTTTGTGTATTCTGCACATGCAGAGTGATAATGACTCTACATACCAGCTGGCGGCAGTCTAATATTTGGCACACAAAATGGAAAACCAGATACACAGATAGCAGCGTTTGTTTACATGTTCCTCATTATTCTGCTGGACTGGTCATAAGCACCTTGACTTGAAAAAATGTCAGAAGGTTTTAAGATACTGGGGTCGATTGCCCTTTGGCTTTCTGCAGAGCTGGAGGTGAAGAATTCGAAGAAACCGCACCAAGTGGGTGAAATCACGGGTACCGCAGTGACAGGCTCGGGGGGGCTCTCCCACACTTGTGTCGAGAGGTGGAGTTAAATGAAAACTCTGATTTAAAAATTTCTCCCCGGCTCTTTTCTGCCCAGTTCCACACTTCACTGAACAGTCACCACCATCTCTACACATTCATTTGACCAAAAAAGGCTTCGACAAGCCCAAACAGCGCCAGCCCTGCGGTTCACGCCACACTGACCAGAGCCGCTGCTGACAAGTCCCGACCCCTGCCTGTCGACCCGGTGTGCACCCAGCTTAACAGTCAGATCTGATCTGTTCCCAAATGAAATACTGAGTGCTTTATTGCCTCTGCCCATTTACATGTTCTCTTTAAAAACAGGAAGCTATGGGTTGAGACATGTCACAGATATTGATTGACATTTATGGTAGTCCATAGTAGTGTACGTTCTCTGATATGTGCTGATATTTAATTTGAACTGTTTCTTTAAGGCCGGAGAAAATCTTGGACTAGTGATCAAACGGTGTAGTTGTGTAGTTTGTCCAGCAGAGGGCAGTCTGTTATTTAATGACTAATACAGTAAGTGAAGTGGTGACTGTTCAGTGGGCTGATGTTTGGAATAAAGTTTGTTAAAATGTCAGATATCCTGCCTCCATTACATGTCTTTGTCACAAGGATTTGACATCCACATTTAGACAATATTCTGTATAAATATATAATATTCACCAATATATCTGATATCAGAATTTTCTTGCACTCAATTGGCATTAGCTCAGACCCGCTGCACTGGCAGGGCCCCAGCCATTAACTAAAATGTTGTCTCGTATACACACAGCACCATGTTGCCAGTTGTGCACACACATGCATAGTGCTCTTCAGTCCTGCATAAATCTAATAATCCATTTTTGTCAGGTATTTATTTTCATCCATCTCCATTTCCATATCAAGGGCCTTCATCTCCGAAGCTGAATTAATGAATCAGTCCAAGAACAGCGTCATGCATACTGTTTCAGAAAAAACAAAACAAAAAACAGAATCACTTAGTTTAAATCGTGCTGCCCTTCTCTCTAGACACAGATGCATACGCACTCTGTGCATGAGTAAACAATCGTGTTCCTGTGTGTGTGTGTGTGTGTGTGTGTGCGCGCTCTTGTGGACATAGTCTTCACAACCAACACTCATTAAGTATCTGTTCTCATGAGATGCACCTTAGTGTTGATGCAGAATGGCATCTGTTGGTTCTTGTTTTTGTTTTCCTGTTTCTCTCTCTATTTACCTTTTTTCATCCTCCATGCATAAAGGCTCAAACACACACACACACACACACAATCACACACACTTATCACACCAGTGTCAACATGGTGGATGTTGCTCATGAGTGTCTGACCCACCAGCTGCAACCACAGCTGGCTGACTGACATTTTGCTTAATAATTTATAAGTGGTCCATAAGCAGATGTGTGCCAGCTGCTGCCTAAGGGCTGCTCTTTGCTCTCCTCTGGCATGATGCTCCGGCTGGCAAGGCTTTATTTGGATATTGTGATATTTATAATCCACACATTTGGCTGACAGTCTTAGTCACAGAGGCATTTGAGGACCGAATGCATGTAAGTTCACTTCAGGACGACACACATGGTAGACGGTCAGTGTTCGATGTAATGGCATTTACTGAAGTTAGACCAGTGACTTTTAGGGCGGGGAACTTCAACAGGAGTGTTTCCTCAGCTTAAAAGGTCGTTGTTGCATTCATTCATCTATGCCAATCTAAATATTTCATACAAGGAAATTGCATTAAGCTGCACGCACAAACACTGTGCAGTTTCATTTGTGTTAACTGACAAATCCATTTGAACAGCATAAGCAGTTTTATTAGAAATGGCTGGACAATTTGGGAATTATTGGATGAGGCTTGTGTTCGATCCATCAGCTGCTTGGGGCAGAATAAGGTGCTGTTGCTGTAGCATCTAGGATCCAAAATTGAGAGAGAGCACATCCTCATAAGCTTTGAGCTTCCTCATCCCCCAGCAGCTCCTGTAATAAAGGAATTAACCTTAACATATGTGTTTCATGATGTAGGAAACTGGAGCCCCTTGCAGGACCACGGGGGCGCTGTGATGGCCGGGGAACCTGGGACAACCAGGGCTCAAATCCGAGACCTTCTTGTTGATATTCACGATGCAATTCCTGATCCGTGTGCTGCCCTGCTGAGAGGTGAAAGAGGAGGACAGGGATTTTCGGGGGTAAGGGTTGTGAGAACTGAGACAAACAGGAGACAAAGGGTTAGATGCATATATTGGTTTTGAGTGGGGAATTGAATTAGTGAAGCACAGGTGTTTGGTATAGTGAGACGGAGAAGGTCTCATTCCTGAACCTCACTTATAATAACTTCATTTCTTTTAATGGAGCCTGTTTTGTGCCAGATGTCACCTTAAAGATGTTTAAAGTAAACTCATTACGCAGCACTGATGAATTGCATATTTCCACAGTTGAAATATTACAGCTGTGAGCTCTGAC
>JAQLOL010000006.1:23326677-23348537 GCA_029783665.1 Naso thynnoides | reverse complement strand
AAAGTAACATTGTACAATAAAGAATATTTTTATATTGTGAACACTGTCTGCTGCCCAGTGGTGGTTCAAACCTGTGTGACCTTTCCAACTTTCCAAAAAAGAAAAAAATCAGTTGTTACTTCCTGGGGCAAAATTCCCCAGGTGGCGTTGATCAGGCAACCTCACTCATTCTCAGCCTCCGCTTTGCCACATGTTCATAAACATAAACACTTTATCAACTGTAACTCCACTTATGTTGTATATCGCCTTACTTGCCCCTGTGGATGTTTCTACATAGGACGTACAAAAAGACGCCTAAAAGAGAGAGTGTCAGAACACAAACGTGCCATTAGAACCAACAATGTAGATTATCCTATGGCAAGGCATTTTAACGAACATCACAATAGAGATGAAACCCTATTAAGGGTGGAGGGCATCAAACACATTGAACAGTCTATCTGGGGTGAAGACTGTCTCAAAAAACTGCTACAAAGAGAAACTTAATGGATTTTCACTCTGGATGCATGTATATTTCCTGGTTTAAACAAGGAGATTGTTCAGGAGTATGGAGTCCGGGACCCTCTACTAAGGGCTATTCGGTCTCTGTATGACCGGAGCAGGAGCTTGGTTCACATTGCCAGCAGTAACTCCCGGTGCATGTTGGACTCTGGCAGCGCTGCCCTTTGTCACCGGTACTGTTCATTTTATGGACAGAATTTCTAGGTGCAGCTAAGGGCCGGAGGGAGTCCGGTTTGGGGACCACAGGATCTCATCTCTGCTTTTTGCAGATGATGTTGTCCTGTTGGCCCCTTCGAACCAGGACCTTCAGCGTGTGCTGGGACGGTTTGTAGCCGAGTGTGAAGCGGCTGGGATGAGAATCAGCACCTCCAAGTCCGAGGCCATTGTGCTTGACCTGAAAAAGGTGGCTTGCCCCCTCCAGGTCAGAGGAGAGTTCCTGCCTCAAGTGGAGGAGTTCAAGTATCTTGAGGTCTTGTTCATGAGTGAGGGAAGAATGGAGTGTGAGACTGACAGGCAGATCGGTGCAGCGGCAGCAGTAATGCAGTCATTGCACCGGTCTGTCGTGGGGAAGAAGGAGCTGAGTCGAAAGGCGAAGCTCTCGATTTACCAGTCAATCTACGTTCCTACCCTCACCTATGGTCATGAACTTTGGGTCATAACCAAAAGAACAAGATCTTGGATACAAGCAGCCGAAATGAGTTTCCTCCACAGGGTGGCGGGGCGCTCCCTTAGAGGTAGGGTGAGGAGCTCTGTCACTCGGGAGGAGCTCAGAGTAGAGCCGCTGCTCCTCCACGTCGAGAGGAGCCAGCTGAGTCGGCTCGGGCATCTATATCAGATGCCTCCTGGACACCTTCCTGGGAAGGTGTTCCGGGCATGCCCCACCGGAAGGAGGCCCCGAGGAAGACCCAGGACACACTGGAGGGACTGTGTCGCTCAGCTTGCCTAAGAACGCCTCAGTATCCCCCCGGAAGAGCTGGAGGAAGTGTCTGGGGAGAGGGAAGTCTGGGCATCCCTGCTTAGACTGCTGCCCCTGCGACCTGGCCTCGGATAAGCAGAAGAAGATGGATGGATGGATGGATGGATGGATGGATGGATGGATGTTAAGTGATTCTGTTCTTTTACATCTGCTAAAGTTTAATCTCAAGAGCTTTCGTTAAACTAAAAATTGAGTTTGCATTGTTGTTTAACAACATAATATTTTGTGGTGCTTTGAAATTTGCACATAAAACACAGCATGGACGTCTTTTGAAGGTCTTTTTCAAGAGCACAAATGAAAACTACGACTAACGAAGAGAACTTTTAAAAACTTGTTTTCTCCCAAACAGCCACAGTGTAGGAGGTGGGCAGTTTTTACAGGCACTAATCAAACTCATTTGTCCTTTCATTGCTCTGTTTGCTCGCTTGGTGTCCGGCATTCTGTCCAGCTCAGCTGCACACTCACAATGAATGGCGAAGTGATTGAAGTGAGATGTTCTGTGGCACAGCAGGTAGTCAGATGTATCTGTGTGTAATTGAGAACATCTGTGCTTTTGCTAGTCGGGACCATGACGGCAGAGGCAGGAAAATGTGAGTTGAATAACAGTCATGCTCAAAAGACAGTTGTAGATCTTTTCATCACAAACTGTCTTTGTTGATTCGGTACACTGTGATTTGTGACAAAACTGTGCAGCCTGTGGTTCGTCCCCGTGTGGCAGCCTGGAGTCCTCGGAGATCTAAGCAGCTTGTTTCTGGCGCTCTGGTGGCATTTTTGGTTTTTCATTAAAGAGCTTGTGTTCAGCTGTGCCAATCAGTGGGCGATTTCTGTTCTATTCTGTCATGAATAGTCTGACTAATTTTACTATTGAATGCAGTAAATCAGTGAGTTAGCAGCTGTTGAATTGCGTTTTCCCTGCACACTGAATTTTGTTCTGTGTTCCTATGGAAGTTTTACTCTGGTGTGAGCTTCTTTATAGAGAGTCTTACTCCTGTCATCTCCATGCAAGCTTCTCTTTTAATAATCCAAATGCTGTGTCACATATTTTTTTTATTAAAAATTCACTTTTTCTGTAACTGTGAAGTGCTTTGTAGGCTGCTTGTGTTGAGTTACGCTTGCAATCAGTAGCCTGGTTTCCATCTCAGTGTGAAATGAATCTTTTGAAAGTTAGCAGGATAAAAAAAAAGGAAAACAAAAAAAAAAATGCAAATTAGGTGTGTTTCCATCAAGGGATTGAAGAGGATTTCTGCACTAGTTTGTCATAAGATGGCAGTATAGGCAACATACCATAACATGGCAGTAATAAAACGTAGAAGACATAGAGGTTACAAACTGCAAAAAAACAAAACAAAACAAAAAACAAGTCGTCACCCTGGCAACATATACCTTGGCAATGAAGAGAGGTCTGCAGGAATTACTTTCAATGTTTGGTCTCCTCATTATTCCACACACGTTATCTGTTGTTGTTGTTGTTGCTGCAGCCATGATGCCGTCCATTATGGAGAAACTGGAAAGATGTCAACTTATTTGGCAAATGTGATTCCATCTCACAAACTGCACATTATTGCCTAAGTCAAAAACCGCCATAAGCGGGCAGAAAAACTTTTACGCAAATCAGAGAATTTTTGAATTTTGGCATTTCCATCTCCCTTTTCAGATGCAATATTTCAAAATGCACATAAAAACAGGGAAATGGAAACCCAGCTATTGACACCATCTTGGAGAAATCAAAAATTCCCCTCTTGAAATTAATGATTTTTTTGTTGGCAGGCATGTTTTTCTCAGTCAGCTCATTTGATGTAAACACTGCACACAGGCGTCTCACTGATGGACAACTTGGCAGCAGCTCATGGAATAAAAAAACATAGATTTATTTATTTGCTCTATTCACTTGGGAGAGTCTGCTGATTGGAAATTATTACCTGAGCACTGCAGGTTTATCATCAACTCCAGAGGAAGCATGTCAGCGCTTCCTTGAAGCTGTTAGAGAACTCACCAAGAGTTTTATGCAAACTGTGATAACCTTGTGTAATTTGATACTGCTTGAATCAGCATCTGGTGTTTATGACAGTTACCGAAAAGTGCACCTGGCATCATTATCACACAAGCCGTATAAACACTTTGAAACACTGGTGGCGTATCAGTCCAGATATTAAGGTTGCAAATAAAAAAATAATTTCCTTTCTTTTGCTGCTGATGCCGGCCTGTTGTGTTGTTTTTCTGTGTTTCAGTTGTGATTGCATCAACAAAGGATACAAACCAAACTTCATTACAGTCAGACTATTCACATTTGTAATGCTTTGAATTGTTTATTGCAGAACATAGTTTGAGTTTGACGTCCAAGCTCCGACCTCATCATTCCTCACAAATTCATTTTATATGCAGAAATTGAGGAGTGATGGTGTAAGTTTTAAACCCCCCGTGGGAGCTTACAGGTGGATAAATTCACCTTGGACCTTCATCACAGCGTCACATTTACACTTGAAGTTCAGAATGTAAAGAAAAATGGTGATAGTCTGAGGGAAAGCTGTTTCGTCCATGGCAGCTTGTTTTTCATGTGAGTCAGACTAACAAATGTCATCCAGAACCTGTGAAAGGCAAAATACAGGTAGCCTGTCGGCACCTGGCTCTCTAAGTTTGACGAGAGCAATGCTAATGGGAGAAAGAGAGAAGGTCACTCTGAACGGCAGCTATTCATGAACTGAATTTGAGACAGATGTGCTTGAATGTGTATCTGCATCGTTTGTGAGTTTGTGTCCTTCAAACGCTTCTGACCTCATTCAGAGAAGATTTCCTTTGTACTTATGAAAGCCAGCAGATTTGTGTTTGGACACATTTGCACTGACACAAGAAAAAAAAAATGTCTCGCCCACTGCGAGGCTCCAGTATCGCAGAATTATTTATTACACCGAAGCGCCATCTTAAATTCACATGACCACAGCGACATGTGCAATCACACGATCAATTTAGGTAATTGATTAAAAAAATGTTGTGTATATACACAGACTAAAAAATACAGCAAAGAGTAAATCTCAGCAAGGTTCCACAGTGGTAAAAGTACTGTATAAATAATGAAGTAATCACATGCATAAGTAAATATATATGTGCACACAAGTTAAACACAGAAAAATGTCAGAGAGGGTACACACTCAAAAAGGGTAACCCATAAATATCATCAGGCATATGCCCTCATAAAGTGTGAAACTGACTAAAGAGGCGCCTCTATATGTCCTATATCTGGTGTATAATAAATATAGTCAGAGATGTTGAAAACATATGCAAGTGGTTGACCACATACAAATGGAATGGAATGAAAAACTAATCCAAAAAGGATGAATATCCATCTCTTCATTCAGACCCTTAGGTGACATGGTATTGAGAGTATATATCCAAAACAGCTCCCGTTTCAGGAGTGGGTTGTTCATGATGATCAGTATGTCCAGAAAGTTCATTTTGCAAGGATAAAATGCTAAAGTGAATGTGAGATGTTCATGACACATTTGCAATGAAGCAAAGAATTAGTTTCTCAGATCCACAAAGACCCATTTGGGGGAAATCAGTTTTGTCTTTCAGTTGTAAAATGGGAGAAATTTAGCTGATTAATTTGAAGAGGAAATAAATGTTTGTGTTGCATAAAATGATTTTCTTCAACTGTCAATTTCATGAAAGTAAACTCTAGGGCTATGAAATTGCTTGCTAATCTCTACCTATTTATTCTCGTTTGTTCTCAATTCAAAACTACATCAAGCTGTGATTGAAATAACTGAGAAATTAGAGTTTTGCTCGCTCTCACAGTTCCCATGTTGGCTCACAGATTCAAACCCAGTGTGCACGTTCTCAGTCAAAGGGAACTTACAAGATTTGATGCTTCGACATCCATGGAATTGATGAGTGTTGCGTTGTGTCACAGACCTTGAAGACGAGCTTTGTGACAACATAAACTGCTGATATGCACACTGATATGAGATCTGTGTTTAGGAGAACAGCCAAAAAAAAAAAAAGGGATCCATCCTCATGCAGTCATGCAACTAAATGGATTATTCTGGGTCACAGGTTCAAATAGTTACTGTGTGGTTCTTTGCTGTTTGACTGAGCTTCGCCTGAAGCTGCTGGTCGGCTCGCTCTTCATCGCCTCCTTTTTTTATTTTCTCATTCAGCTCAGCCTTTATCTGCCTCTTCGTTCTGTGTTCCTGCCTTCAAGGAAGGTGACTCAGGGAGGTTTAATGGATATAAACAAGGAGTTTTAATGGGTATAAACAGGCTTTTATAAACATCCTTGGAAGAAGCCATGAGAAAGTACTCAGCATTCTGAAATTACCCTTCTCCAAAAAGAGATGATGTGGTAAGTGGATTAAAGGTACCTGGATTTTAGAGGCAACTCTTCAGGCTCATAGAAAACAGTTAGAAAAAGGTTCCTCTGGCTGCCTGAAAGAGGCAAATATTGCTTCTGTCTCATTCGAGTAGAACCGGGGAAGGGCTGGTATGAATCAGAATCAGAATTTATCCAAAGGGGGGAACTGGGAAGCAGGATGGGGAGACGCTGGTAATCGGCCTTGGCAGCCAGCGAATCAAAAAGGATGCATCTTCCATGCCACGTGGATGGAATTTGAACCCACGCTTAGAACACAATGGATTAGTCCATCGGCCGAACACTGGGCCACCTCGTCCTACAGTGTGTTGTTTCTGCAACACTGGAGAGAATTTATGCACATTCTGAGTATGACAGAGTAAACAGAGCAAAAGCTGATCATACAAATTCAGATCGAGTAACATAGAACACACAAGGCAACAAGATACAAATGAGGCAAAGACATCTGCAGAACACAAGTGCAAAATACAAGTGATAAAACATGAATAAACTGAAGCAAGATTTGTTGATTTGTCGTCAGTTTAAAATGCTAATTGCACTTGGAACAAAAGACTAATTAAAAATACAGTATGTTTGGTTGCATCCTTGCCAGAAGCAACATAAAGCAAGTCTCAAACTGAGAACATGCAACATTAGAAAGGTTTCCATAACAGACCAAACTTTTATCAGGTCCAACGAGTCCCCTTTCAAATGCGACAGACTCCGATCTCAAAATGTTTATTTTTGCATCGCACATGCCAGCTTCATTTAAGAGCTTTGATTTCTGAAGAGAGCGACCTGAGGCCATGTCATCCATCTATTCAAAAAGTATCTGAACTTTATTTGTGTGCAGAGAGAACAGTGCGGGAGATAGAATGTGCCCTTGGCCAGCACTGTCAATTCCCTTAAGAAATACAACTGCATTTATTAAGTCCAAACTTTCTGCTCAATCACTCATCTCCTTCTACCTCAGGCCAGCTTACCAATCACCAGCACACTCTGCTCCAACTCCCCTGTCAGGTGCGAGGGTGCATTATTTGTTCTAAATTTGCAGTGTTGCAATCGCAACCGGAGGAAAACCAATATATGAATGCTCTTACAGCAAATACGCTTTCTTAATTAAAAGCATTTTCTTTGCAGTTACTTATCTTTTTTTTCTCGTTTCTAATATTTCTGCTCTTCCTTTTCTTTTTCTTCATCAAAGTCCTCTCTGCCTCTGCCGGTTCATCAGGGGTTTTCAGCTGCTTTTGTGCCTCTAACAGACCTCAGCATTCAGCCAGCTCGGCCTTCAGCTGTGATCTCCAGAGACCGAGCAGAGCAGCAGCTTCAGATGAAGGAAATTCACTTTCTCAGGGGCAGCCAAGGACTTTTCATACAGTCAGCTGTGTGGATTGTGACCAGTGTTATTTTGTGTTTGATAGGTATGAAATTAAAGCTTGTGTGTGTGTGTGGCTGATATTCTGGTGTTCATTGTACGTGTATTAAAAGCTGAGGAGAGAGAGGTGAGTCTGCGGTTTGTTCTGAATTGGATTGCTGTAAAATGTTTGTGTTTCTCTGTATCTGTGGGTGATGGTTGTTGTCCAGTGTGTGTTGAATGAAACAAAAGTAAAAAAAAACAAAACAAAAACACAATACAATAAATAAGTAACTGGTCTGTTTGGGGACCTCTGGAACAATGTGTACATTTACACTGCTTTATTTTTAATTGTGTTTTACATCTTTGTCTAGAGGAAACGCGTACATAATGTGCTGTGTGAATAAAAACAGTAGCTGCTAATAAAACTTCAGAGATGAGCAATGCCCACAACAGCAAACAACAGGTCAATAATTAGCCATAAAATTTCCTATCCAAAAAAGTAAACAAAGGACAGTACTTTAATTTCAAGCTTCTTTTCCACGTATGACTCGGAGCTGTAACATCTCCACATCCGAAAATCAAACATTTCCCCTGAGAAACCTTTGATTCAGTGAGATCTGTATAGGGAAACAACCCTGATATTTTTCTAGTCTCCCTAAAAATGAATATTGCTATTAAAATCCTGAAACAAGGACAAAGGAATGAGACGCTGCTTGTTATTCTGCATCTGAGTCAGGAACAAAAGGGGATTGTGGTCAGGGAAACGATAGTTGGCACAGGACTGCACAGAAGGCATGCTTCAAAGTGTTCAAACGCCAATAGGCTTATTCCTCTAAAGTAACAAATCGAATTTTCAATGCCACATTCATCCTCCTGCTGGAGCTGCAGCAATGAAAGTGCTGGCATCCACCTCCAGCTCAAATGGGCACGTGAAGCACAAAACACTGCAGAGGTGAGCTTTGGCAGCCTGAAAAGCATAATTTGACGTTTTTTAGATCACTGGAAGGGCTCGGGGCTTTCTAAACTTTTCAATGAAGCTTCTGCATCAGAGATGCTTTCACATAACAGGTGGTAGACTCGGCCATCCGCAGGAAATGGCAAGTTCACAGCCAGTTTTGGGGGCTGTGAATTTTAAGATTGCTTGCATCTTGGCAGCAACCAGGCAGATGTGACCTTGCCTGACTCATTTACTTCAATGGGTAACAACAACCTCCCCAAACTCACATTTGGCATCAACTGTGTAAGCTGTCAAAATTTCCACTAGGGGTTGAAAGAAGAGAAGAGGCAACAGGTTAAAAATCATTATACAGCCTTATTTATTAATTAAAGTAATATTTCAAACCTGATCACAATTCAGGTTGAAACCTCTTTTTTTGTTTATTTATTGAGTTTATTGAATTGGGACAGTGTGCATTAATATGTATTAGAAATAAGCATCAATGTAAATGTGCCTGAATTAATGTATTTGCTTAATTATATCCTTAGTCCTAAAGAAGTTTTTAAAAAAAAACAGCTTTACAGGACAACTCATAGGACATCACACAAAATAGCTCACAGACAGAACATTACAAAAGAGTACATTAGAATAAGAATAACAGAACTACATGAACTTGGGAGCAGGCATCAGAGGAGAAAGCAGGTTAACATGATTGCTTTTTTTTAAACCAATGTTAGGGGCTTTTTTTTAGATGGTTAAGTAGTTGTCACAGTTTCTAATGTGTGCTGGTAGTCTATTCCATGAATGTGTGCCTCTAACCGACACCAACAATCGACTAAAGTCCTACGGCCCAGTATAATACGGTCTCCTCTTGTTAGCGCTCCAGTATTTAGTCCTTCATTGTTACTTTTTTCTGTATAAAATCATTTAATGGTGGGGGTGACGAGCCCATTCAAAAATTAAGAAAAAATTGAATTGAGTTTACCAAGAGATGCCAGAAAAACTGAAAAAATGTCAGATCATAACACAAAACCCCAGAATTTCATGGCAACTTTTCCATATTTCAGGCTGATGAAAGTCAAAGTGGTTCTCACTGACAGACAGATTAGCATTAGCATTAGCATTCACAGGGCAACACTGCTAGCAGAGCCAACACATTCTCCTTTTTATTCCTGTCCTTACTTGTGCATTACAACATAATTTTAGACTTTTTATTTTATAGTAGGAGTGCAAACAGAAAAACATTTCCATTTCACTTTGCCAGAGCCGATTACTGATATCATCGGCTTCAGGAAGCTGCACGACATATTGCTCAAATAATGCTGAGCATCTCTGTGGAAGAGTTTTCACAGGAAAGAAAGAAAGTTTAGCATCATTATAATTTTGTCCATAATAGCTCAAATGTTCTGAACAGGGATTTATTTGAATCCTCCGGCATTGTTGTGACTGCAGCAGCTCACGGTTGTTGCTTCTCCTGCACTTTTTGCTGCTCTTCTTCCACTGTGCACTTCTGTTTCTCTTCCTCTTTTCCTGTTTGAACTCTGTCTCCATCTGAATCCCGTAAAAAAATAAGCATCGTTATTAGCCCGACTGCTCCCACATGCCAGGAATCTGCTGTAATTGAGACCTTGATCATCCCACACAAGACGACGTGTGGATGAAAGACAGAGAGAGAAAGACAAGGTCCAATTAGCATCTCTGCAGCAGCTCGACTCGCGGGAGTTGCAGGTGGTCCCTGGGATCTAATTTGAGGAGACTTTGAGAACTCAAAAGTTATCTCAGTCAGTTTATTGCAGAAGAACAGTCTTGCAAAGGAATATTATTCATGCACTGAATACCTGCACCTGCCAATCATCGTGGTTATTACAAATCCTTTGCAGTCCCAACTTACCACCAGAAGAATGCCAGATGTTATTAGAGATGCATGATTTTCTCTTCATTTTTTTTCTTTTTTTAAATTTTCTGCTTATTTAGAAACGATGACTTTTCTTTTCTAACTCCCACTGTTTGCCCAAAGAGGGTGCAGACAGCCACATGTAGTGTAAAAAGTAGCACACTTGACTCTGTTGGATGAAACGTGGCGCACAAAGTCAAGTCCAGAGGAGTAACCTGCTCTGTGACGCTTTGTGACATTACAGCAAATTTGTGCTGTTTTTTTTTTTTTTCCTCTTTTCTTCTCTCTCCTGTCTTTGCACTCAGACTCGTCTCTGCTGGGCCATCCGATGTCACAGACTTGGATTGAAGCCAAGTCTGTGACATTCATACTTTTTTTTTTTTTTAATTGTACTTGTACGTTTCTACGAACCAGTGAAACCACAAAGTTTGTACTCATTCAACAAAACATGTAAGTGAATGAGTTCAGATTAAATCTATATGAGGTGCTTTTCCTCATCAGGGTGTAAAAGGGGGTAAAAAAGATGAAAAGGAACAGATCACTTTTTACAGATTTTCACATGGATTATTGTCTTAAAGTGAAACTAGACAATTTTCTCGGCTTAATTTGGTCATTATGATGTATAACCTGATTAAACAGTACAATAGTGGTGGAAAAAAATTCTCCATTTGCTGCTAAATTGGTCTCCAATAAGCCCTGATTTCACCATAATATTTTCTTTGCCACTGGGACGAGGGTTTTACAGAAAAATGACAAAAAACTTATGACGCTCTCTGTACTCTCCGTCCTAATTTGAAACAACAAACAAAACAGAGCGCGAGCCGGCACAAACAGCTGCAGCGGATTTGCTTCCCGACGAGTCTCATGCTACAGCTAAGGTTAGCTCGCTAGCTCGTTTGCAGAAGTCATCTACTGCAACTTTAATTATCAGATAAATGACCTAAACTGTGAGATGCACTTTGTTTTCATTCATTTTACATTAAAGAAATAATGATAATTTTAAAAGAAAAATTCAACTCATATGAAGATTGACATAAATGTGAACATTTGATGAACTTTTCCAGTTAAGATTCCAGATAAGACCATGTGAATGTGCCAACAGATAAACAAACAAACAAACAAACAATTTCTAGACAAAATATCAGAATGTAAGTTTTCTGCCCATATTGATCTATCAACAAACGAACTTTTGGTCCTTGCACGACCAACATCAACAAGTACAACAATGCATATACACATAGGGTCATGCAGTATTTGCTGACTGTTACCATTGTACTGCTGCATTTTAGTTTTGGCCTTCACACCAACAACAGCTCCGCCAAGCATTTAATGTGTTAATAAATTGTTTTTCTGTTATTGTAGAGTATAAAGCACCCTACTTCACATCGGATCTGTTGGGGCTTAAGACCATTACTCTAATTAAAATATGTCAAACAAGCAATTAAAGAAATCTCCAACAACCTGCCCCCTCTCAGCATGAATGTTTTGCAGATGAAGAGCATCCACAGCAATAAAAACTTCAGCCTCGGTTGTTTCCTGTTTTATTAAAAAAGCTACAAGGATTCACCATTTTCCCATTTCTAATGTGCATGAGTCACCCCGTCTGCTATTTTTGCGTTAAAGCGGCACAGATTGAGAAATCATTTCACTTTGTAGCTTTGATGTTGCGTCTTACCACCGATCAAAGCCCAAGGTCGTGCCTCACCCTTAACTTTCCCTCACGTCTTTTCCCTGCTCTGTTATCCTGCAGAAAGCGTTCTCCGTGACAACAGCCCACATTACGCCCACAGACTTCAAGGTGTCTGACTTCCATTTTACTTTTTTCCAGCAGCACAAATGATTCACTTGTATTTTTGTTCTCCTCTTTTGATGTCGGGACTTTTTTCACCTTGAAATAAAAAGTTCCAAAGAGAAGGTAACACCAGCCGTGACTTTAGACATGATTCAACTTGCTGAATAGGCTCTTTTCCACATTTTGTCCTCATGTTGATCAGATTTCTCCTCCAGTGAACATTATCATTGCCTGTGTTTACCTCAGAGGCTCTGTGACCGTCCTCCGTACCTCTCTAACCAAAGCACATCTCCTCTCAGTTGAATCTAACTCAGGATGTGCTACAGTGAGGTCTGCTTCTATATTTCATTGAACACATTTCTCTTTCTCCTTGTCTGTCCTGTGATTGGATGAGGATACAGAGAAACAGGAGAAACATTGCTGCAGCAGCCTCCCATAAACCTTTAAGGCCCTGGCCAACTAAAATAGACTCTCTGAACTAAGCCAATAACACATGCTTTAAAAAGGGAAGTGCAACCTCAGCTAAATCTCCCTCCTCTTTCAGCCCCTCTTTCTCTGCAGTGACTTACATGAGAAGCTTCTGGGTCCCCAGTGGAAGACATGGCACCCGTTCAGTCAGACCCGCAGCAAAGCAGATCGGCTCAGTGCTGCACAAAGGGGCTGCTGCCTTTAGCATCCTCTTCCTCATCATCTTCCCTGCTGGTGGACACAGTTGACAGGATCTGGGGAGCAGCTTCACTCCTGGGTCTCGACTGAGGACTAAACTGTGTGCTGCTGTTTGGTGTTAAGCCCCAGTGAGCCTCCTGTTTTTCTACATATATGATAAAAGAAGCAACTTCACACTCAAGCTACGCCCCGATTCCGTGTCCCACCACTAGCTGTATGCAGTCAGCTCAGTAGTTTGCTTAGTATACTTTAGGTCAAAGGGATGTTATTTGAAATGCAAGTGAGAAAATAATCAGTACGTGGGAAAGACAAATCTCATTTACAAACATCACATACAGTCTTTAAGAGGGATAACTTTATAGGGGTTTATGTCACAGTTTGTTTGGCTTCTTGCACGTTACAAAAGTTACAAGACGAGAGAAAGCATCACAGCTAACAACAACCTCCCTCAAGTCCAACTAGTAGCAGCAATACTGCTTCTGTCAGCATTTTTCAAGGACAAACAAGCTTTTGGTTCCAATGCACGAGAGCTAATGTTAGAGTAAGAGTAAAATAAATATTTTCTTTGTGAAAAAAAAAAAGTTAAAGAAATGCTTTCAAGGAACTAAGGGACGATTATGTCAATTAAGCACTCCATCACCACATTGACTTATTGAAGAGCCACACGTCAGGAGTCTTTTACATGAGATATCTGATTTTGATCATCTCCTTTCAACGTTACGTGCTGAAAATGGATCCACTGAACTGACTTTTCTGCCACCAATGATTAAACATAAAGTCTAGTGACAAGGGTGCTAAAAAAGGATTCATACAACTACAGTATTTTTCTTCTAAGATGAACTGTGTTGCCCATAGTGATATTTAATTTCACATTTTTGTGTTAAAAAAAAAGATAACCTGTCTTTGTGTACACCTTTGGTTATGAAATGCTAATATTCCGCGGACCAGATCTGACATTACTATTGTTTACATAACAGCAAACGACACTTGTGAAACTGTGAAAAACGTCCACACACGCGACATGTTTTTCTCCGCTGTGGCAGTGTGGCCCTACAGATGCAGTAGTTCTGCGTCATGAGTGTGACAACAGCAAGCTGAGCTCTCAATTAAAGTATTTTTGTCCTCGTGTTTTGGCTCTATTTATTTGGGTAAAATTTTATTATCTGTACCCTAAAAATGATGTCATATTTTGCAAAACTGGGCCAATAATTATCATGCATTTCTGGTTGGCGGGTGTGTTTCCTTTTCTCTTCTTTCTCTCTCTTTGTGTCACAAAAAGAAGCTCAAGCACCAACAGAGAGAAAACAGGCGAGCGAGATCGGAAGCAGGTTCTCATCAAGTAATGCCCTCTGGTGATGCAGCACATGTAAGACCACAATAAATCCCCAAAAGCACTTGACATGGAGGAGGCAGAAAGAGGTACGGGCAGCTTTCGAGAAGAGTGCACATAAAGAAAGTCAGTGTGCACCAAAGAACAGCATAAAGGTGAAAGCACCAGTATCAGCTCACTTCAAGTACCGGATCATCAGACCAATTCATTCACTCGGGCTAAACTAAGACAACTGAATAATTTAGCTGCTTCTTCAGGCAGACATTCACCCTGTCCTTCTTTCCAGTAGCTGAGTTCATCCTTAGCTGCTGCTGGATGATGTGCTGAATCGCTCTAAACTTCTTCTCTCAAATGGTAAGCATGCTCCTGAGTCAGAGGAAACAGTGTGTGTCCCTGCCGACTTGTCTTTCCCGCTGGCACTGCCAGACGCCAGAACTTAACAAGCAGACTGAAACAAGTTTGGATGTGGTTGGGGAACATTTACCCTCCTGGTGCTTTACGCAACTAGGTCACTGAGCTAAAGACTGCTGGAGCTCCTTCAGTGAGCGGAGTCTGCCCGCTGCACACGTTGCACTACAGGGACAAAGATCCCCGCAGACCATACAGAGCAAAAATGTGGAGTACTGTGTGTCATTCTCAATTCCTAATTGAGGTTAAAAGGTGAAGCTACAGAACTGTTTTCTGCAGTTTGGAGTTTGAAAAAATAAAAAACAAGTGACTTAATTTTATTGTCACTATTAAAACATCTGAAAGATCTAACGTCTCTCTTACAACATGAAGTAAAAAAAAAAAAAAAAAGGCCTCTCATTATGTGCAACATTTTTAGAGTTATTGTTCCATAAAGGAAACATTAAAGGACCATCCCAGCCTCTTTCTCACTTGTCTTCATCAGCAGAGATTGTCCCATTCTTCTACAAATGTCGTTGTTCAGATGTGACCAAGTGTTTACTTTAACAGATGTTAGGCTGCATTTTTAAAGCCCATTCATGTTTAAACAGGGTATAGAAACATTATAGGACACCAGAAAGTTGCTGGGTATAGCCTAGGTAATTCACCCGTCTAAAGAGAACGTCTGCGTTTATGTTTTTAAAAATCGAGGGAGCGAGGGAGAGAGGGGAGCCCAGGAGACCAAAGTTATTACGCCTGGAAAAACATTTCCTTCCAAGAGCTGCCTTCTTAGCTGGAATAGTAGCGTGAAGACGGATTTAATCACACATTTTCAGCCACTTGTAAAGATTAAAAAGCTGTGACGTTTATTGAATATGGACAAAATGTAAACAAACACCATATCTCATAGATAAAAGCTGTTTTGGGGAAAATGGGCGGGGTTTATGTAACCTGTGTGGTCGATGTTGACAAAGGATAACGACATGTAGGAACACTGAGATGATCCTTTAAGACTCAAGTCAAAGTCGAGTCATAACAGTTCCCACCTAAGCTCCAGCCTTCCTCTTGAGTTAAAACAGAATCTGGCCCCAGTAACTGCCAGGCGAGTGTGGAGAGATTAACAGATCACAGAGCTTTAAATTGTCATTACGGACACCAAAAGGTGACATCACAGAAGTTTTGTCCTGTAGCTCCTCTTTAGACATCTGACTGCTAAACTCCTATGTAGTGCTTTCAGTGGGCACTTCTGCATTTAACCCCCGGCTTTTTACAGCATGCCATGACCTCTCACAAGCCCCCAGTGCTCCTCTCCACATCAGAGTGTCTATTGACGAGTCGTAACATTAGGGTGCACGAATGTCTCATCGACGCAATTCCAGAGGTTGCCTGTGCGCTCTGGAATGGCTCCGCTGTGCGTTTGCTTCATGCTCCGCCGTCTGTCAGCACCCACCGGCTGCATTTCAGAGCAGGTGGCACACGGAGAACACAAATAGGATTCTGATGAAGGCGCAGCTCTCCGACAGTCAAATATAGTAAAATACAGAGGCAGAAATTTAAAAGTAGTTAATTTTATGAAAATAAGCCTTATCTTCTATCTTTTTTTCACTGTGGAAATTCAGAATGTAGACTATTACTTGATAATTTGCTGATACCAACCACCCCATTTACATGCCAACAGGTGAATAAGGGATTACCAGGACTTCTTTTTTTTTTCCACTTGAAGCACTGCTTACAAGCTGTATTGTCAAAATTCTGACCAAACACGGACAACCAAGTGCTGGAAAGAGATTAGTGTGAAATGAGCTGCTGAGTCTTTGAAAACACAGAACTTCCAACAAATCATGCGAGGTCTAAAATAGTTTAAGCACCCTGTTTTGTAGGCGCATATTGACACTAGCAGTGAAGTGAGGAGTCCTTGAGCATCACAATAAACACTCCTCCAGGAGACAAGGAGAGCTTAACACATTTAAAATGAGGAACAGACGGCTGAGAGGGCCAACAGATTCCAGGTGCAACATGTGACACTTCATCTGAAGTGCACTTCAACGCAGCGAGCAGCAGGTAGACATGCATTAAATGTCAAGCACTTAAAGTGCAAATATTAATCATTAGGAGCTCTGCATAAGGCCCAGAAAACGTTTTTTTTTTTAAATAAGATGGTACCGGCTTATTTTGTGTTTAAATTATAATCAGGGGTTTTTGCTCTGCAACATAAAATATGCCAGTTTAAACGGAACTTTGAACCTTTAAAAGTTTACATGTAAAAGGGATAAAATCTCTGAATCTAAGAGGAGAGTGTGTCGTAACGCAGCAAGTCAGATCAGATGCTGCGCTTTAGCTTTTTGTGGAGATTTCATTTATGCTTGAAATGACACAAACGTGGTGTTCATGTGAAAAGATTGTCACGCTGAACAAAACATGTATGCGTCAGAAACTTGTGGTCATCACATAGCTGATTCTGAGAGATAATCCAAAAATCCCATTCAAATATCCCATAAACTTTAAAGTGCTACTGGTCTTTAAAAATATGTCATCACTTCACACCTCTGTTCTACAGAGCCCCTGAAGTCCTGAAAGGTGATATATTCAGTTTAATTTAATTTCAGTTGAAGTCACTTTTGTCTTCTATATCCATTTTCTTAACTTACAATAAATTTTTATTTAAAAACATATAAACCAAAGCCTGTACAGGGGCAAAATGTTACTGTGTCCCCACAGTGTGCTGCTCTGCGACACACTGTGAAAGCGAGACACCATCAAAGTGTCATTGCATATAGCTTCCAGCCTAAATTATTTCAGTTTGCAGGAAGTAACTTACAGTAATCGAGACTGTTGTCCTCATTGTCTTTGTATTGCTGCGATTTCACAGCTGCTAGTTTTACGGTGACATTGCAATGACAGTAACAGGACTTATTACCTCCAATTCATCAGACCCTAACAGTGTGTATCTCACAAATAATGGAGAGATTGCTGCGGCTGTGTGGGGGTTTGAAAGTGCTGATCAAAGCAGCAAGACTTTTCACTAAATTAAACAGAGAAAAAACAACTTGTCAGCGTCCACAGCTGGAGCTCTTTATTGATTTTCATGGCTCATGCTTCAGCCTCATTACTCATAGAGCCACAGTGAAACTGGAGCAGGGAACTTCAGAGGAGGCACTGCTGCCCACATGAAATTGCCGAAAGTGCCAAATCCCAAACCTAATTGAGAGCCAATCAGTTTCAATTACAAAGGTTTTGTGTTCAGTGTGGTATCAGTGCTGTGAACGCCGACAGTGGCAGGAGGGCTGCCTCCTGACGCCCACACACAATATGTTATCGTGCCATTTTTACACAGAGAGTTGGGGTGAGAGACAAGACAGGGAGATAAAATGCCAACAGAAAGTGTCGAGGACTGCTGCCAAGCTAAATGTTCATCCCACTCTCACAGAAATACAGTTTCTCTGCCTGTCTTCTTTTTTTAACTCAGGCAGATCCTGGGGCGTTTTTCCACTGGCGCTTTCGGCCACACCGAGTCAAACTGTGTCTCGCTGTTTTGCATTACCATTACCACTTTTACTGCGCTAAACTCCGCCCACTTAGGAGACAGGACGTGTATATACCATTTCACTCCGTTGGCGCAGTGCACTGTGAGGGATCTTGTGTTAATAAGTGACTATCTTTGATAATGTGTAAAATAAATCTCTCCAAGCTTCCTCTAGGTCAGCGTTAGCCATCCAGATACGTAGGCCTACTGCTCCTTCACCATTACACCTGGTGCAAGCAGCGGTGGTGGGCGGGGCATGAGGCCTGTGACTGACAGATCCTGAGTTTCTCACTGAGGGAGAAACAATTGATGTGTTTCCAACCACTTTTCTAGCAGATTCATAGAAAAGTAACTTCAAATTTCACATCATGGACAAAGTCGTCATGTTACATCTTCTACCTGAAGCTCCTCCCTCAGCTGTTTAGTTTGATTGTTGTCCTGTTTTCTTTAAGAGACACTGATAAACTGTCCTGGTTCTCTTCTGAACCTTCTCTCTGTCCTCACCAGCAGTCAGATGTGCTCACAATCACCGGCAGGCAAACAGTTCTGGAGGCTGGACGGAGAGCACATCAGTTCATCGGGGCTTTAACTTCAGTGTGTTTTCATGACACACACACACATTTCTCTGTTACTCTAGCAGGTTGGTTTGTACAATATTGCACTCAGGAGAGGTTATTTGTTTCAAGAACACTGAGTTGGCTGTGAAATGAATTATTAATGAGTGATAGTGTTGCAAACACAAATTACCCAGAAATGTTCTGATATCTGAAAACTTACATTAAAGTCGAAACAATGTGTTTTAGTTACGTGTTCCTTTCTTTGCTCTCTTTTTTTCTTTTAGAGTTCCGATGACGGTGGTGTCTTCACTCATTCATTTAATTATGTCATTATTCCGTTTTGTGTCCATGCCTACAAGACAGACGTAGAGGTGGTTATTCATATAATATTTGCTTTTCAGTCTTACATTCCAGTCAAGGGGTACTAATGTTCCTTCCTGCCATCACAGACTCCTTTCACAGACATTTTGGTATGTCATAGCAGGAAAAGCACAGGTGTAATTAATACCAATTAAAATGTGAGCTAGTCAGTGGGAAAGCTCATTTCAGAGTCTTTATACTGTGCATGGTGAATTACTGGAGTGGCTCACTGGGACACTTGATGCAACTAAGCTATCGTTAATGAAATTAGTCTCACATGTGCGTTTCTTGCTCGCTCTCAAGGTGTCACCAGTCGATTGGCTTCCGCCTGTGAGCGGCTGTTTGTAATCTGAGCCAATCACTGAGCAGAATCCTCCACAAAAGAGGAGAAGTCAAACAAAATTTTCATTCTCTCTGCCTGAGACATGAATGTGTGATGAAGTGCTGTTGGTGTTGTGCTTGCCTGTGTTTAATTGAAGTATGTGGTGGGAGTGAGAAACCTTGAGATAAATTAGGGACGCGGCCCGGATGGGTTTTGTTCAACAGGTTCTATGGTTGATCTGTCTCACGGGGAGGTTTTTCTTTTTGTTAAAAACATTAGTTTGGTTTTATATTTGGGTTTTCTTTTAGAGGTTGGGTGAGTTTTGTTCTATTATTTTCTGTACTGTGCCACAACCAGTTTGTTCTGTCACACAAATATAGAGAAACTTAGTGTGTAAATATTGTAAAAAGCTAATGAATAGTGCACATTCCCTTTGAACTCACTCCTTTTTGGTCTTCATTCTCCATTTCCCCACCACAGGGGCATAACCACACAGGCAAGAGAAAACAATTACATATGCTGATATCAAAATTGCCATACAGGATCATTCAAAAGCACAAGTTAAACATGCAAAGATAGAATATAGTCATTTGGTGGAATGGAGCAGCCATTAAAAAATGCAGTCTCTCTCTGTAAGCTTTGTGGCTTCAGTCACTGGACCAAGATTATTCAGCATCTCTTCCACATGTCAGTGCAATATTTTGATTTTTCTAAAGCTTTACTGTGAATTTTCAAATAACCTTCCAACTCACACAAACTGCCTGCTGGGAACTAAATGACTGTTAAAGCCGTTAGCCGTGTGGTTTCCAGCAGAGGCTTCAATACATACATCATGTAATACCCATTTAGTCCGTTTTTAACTTACAATTTAAAACCACATGACATCAGTCATGCTCACTGGTTTCACTGGAAAAAATAAAATTATATATATATATATATATATATATATATATATATATATGAGAGAGAGCGAGAGAATATATTTCAATGGTTGATAATAATCTCTTGTATTGCTCCATCTGGATTTCTCATTTCACAAGAATAACAAATGCTTGCTCAAAATGTTTCAGACTTTCGGCTTTTCCTCTAACATTTTGATTCTATTCAGTGCAAAGGAGTGCTGAAAGTTTAATGAACCGTATGACATGCAACACTGTCTTGTTTCATGCTCAGAAACAGTGTTAGTATCAGGCTGAGAATAAATCACACCGGCACGCGGCCACTCAAGGTGAGAGCAGAACTGCGAGGAAGGAGGAGAACGAAACTTTGCTTTTAAAAACCTCACACCATCTGATCTGATGCTGCGAACACAGTCCTGGTGTAACACGCAACACAGATGCGTGCTCACACCTTTGCTGCCTCTGAGATTCAGAGACACAAAGTGACTGAATAAACAGATGATTCAACAAAGGTGAAGAGACAGGCCACAGCGGGAAAAAAAGTTGTTTAATATTGGTGGAGCTGTGCCTCTGTGTTCATAAGCAGAAAGCTCTACAAGGTGAGGTCAACGCGACAAATGTAATCTGAGGGAAGACTGATTTTTAAAGCCCGGCACTGTCTCATTGATGCAGCAGCAGGCAGCAGCGAGGCAGCTGCAGCTCCTCGGGGAGTTATGGACAGGAAGTAAACAGCAGTGAGTTGCACTTTGCTTTCATGTGTCCATCAGACAGAAAACTGCCTCCACACTAATCTTCTGATCTGCTGAACCAAAGACGACGCTTGTCCACTCCATTATTTCTGTGATGTACACATTTCACTTATTCCTCTAATAATGTTGGGTGTTATGCTGTGATTTTCATTGTAGCATAAACAAATAATGTGTTTTTAATCTAAAAGGTCCTCTTTGTTGCATGAATGCAGAACAAATCCAGAGTTTTACATTGAGAGCCAGCCTGAAATGTTTCAGTGAGATTATCAGGATAATAACTGCTGTTCACTTCACTTTATGGTCCCTTATAGTCATTAGTGCTGCATAAGTTATCCAAAATACAACAGCAGACCTGAGGCTGTATTTATAAAGCTTATAGTGTAAACAGTTGCTCCTAGTGATGAAATTCTAATTTCCCCCTGAAGTTAGGACTAAATCCTTATAAAGACAAAAGTTATTCACAAAACATTTTAGCCCTTCAGGAGCTCCTGGGGTGAAAAACTCTGAAGGAGTTTGAGGTGCTAAAAAAAAGTTACTTCAGCAGAGGAGAAAATTGTGGAACAACAAAGAGGAAGAAGAAATATTCTCCAATAAGAGCAAATCCACAATTTGTGCAGAAATAGTGTTTGTGGTCGATCTCAGTAGAGATGCAATCACCTGTCTGATATGATGCAACACTGCCAGATATGGAGATGACAGAACAAAATGCAACAGTTCAGCAGTGATGACTTTGGTCTTTTAAACCTTTTATCAAACTGTTACACAACCATATTGTGACACAAATCATTTCATTTCTCTACCGAGCTAACCAGCTAACAGCAGCTACAGCTAAAGCTAGATAAAGCATAAAGGTTATAGTGAACGACACTTAGAGTTTACCTTTGTGAAATGCCGACCTCATCACTTTGTAGTTCAGTAAAAGTACTGAGTTACTTTCCACCCTGACGTCGATCAAACGATGAGTTACCCAACCTTAATGCTGCCTTAAAGGAGAACTCCGGCCATTTTTGACCCTTTTCTCGTTTTCCTGAGGGTCACCCAGTGTTGGGAGGTAGCAAAAAAAGTACTAAAAATGACGCGACCAAACCAGAGTTATCCCTTGGCTACCGGAGCTATAACGCTAACTAGGGGGGCAACCTTTTTAACCGTGTTGCGCCTCTAAACTCATCGTTGCTAGCCTATTGCCCCGCGTCATGAGATGCTCGGCAATCAGCTAGCAACGTCTTTCCCGGCTGTAAACAGAGGTGAGTGACTCCATGCAGAAACAT
>JAQLOL010000006.1:23291325-23304264 GCA_029783665.1 Naso thynnoides | reverse complement strand
TGCATGCATTTGATCGAGTTAATGAGGTTTGTACGGCAGCCCTGTGAGCTCCACACACTGCGACTGAAAAAAAAACACACACACACACACACACAAACAAAAAACCCTCATATTACTGATGTCATAAAGTGTATTCTTCAAAGCATATTCCTTTCGTACGTTCCTGCTGTACATTTGTTATATTTTGCGTACACAGACACTTTTATTCTGCTGTGTGTGACTGTCAGAACAATGACTGAATAACCTGCTGCTGGAACAAACATACTTGATGGATCCCAAATACAAATGAAATAGATCTCAGTCTTGAACGCAGCCACGTTCATCACCTTTTTCTGTTACCTGGAAACAGTTTCTGTTGTAAATTTGTGCAACTTGAAGTGTTATAAGCAGCATTTTCTTTCTAAATGTGCATTTGCTGTCAAATTTGTGATTTTTTTTTTTTTTTTTGGGATTTGCACGTTTTTATTTGAAGGTCCAGTGTGAAGGATTTTTGTAGCTGTGATAATGGAAATAGTAACAAACTGAACAGCCTTCGCCTCACCCTCTTCTTCCACCTGTGTTTAAGAGCTAAGGCTTTTCAGGAGCTGGTTCAGCTGTTGTTTTGTTCATAGCGGGCTGCCGTAGCAACATGGTGGACTCTGCGTAAGCGGAGCCGCTCCCTCTGCAGATGTGAGGGCTGATTCTTATTCACAATTATTAGTGTTTAGGAGAAGAGGAGGCGAATTCACTGAATGAAGTTTGGATTTGATTCACCACCGCAGATTCGTTTTGATCCAAATATAGAAACCTTTTTTATTTTACAATTTCATCAAAAATATCATACATTTCCAGTTTAATTGTACAGTTTGTTAAATATCTAAATACACTTTTACAGTTTCAATGTCAGTAGAAAAAAATATCGGATTTTTTTTTTTCTGAGATTAAAAAAAAAAAAAAAAAAAAAAGAACACTTCCCTACACATCAAAACTCACACACACACAGTGCACAACAGCGTCCGAGTCCGGCCGTAGACAATAAAAACCTTTGCTCTTGTAAAATGATTTCTTAACATCGCAACAGCGAGGGTAAAAATCAGTTTCACCACTTAAAAGGTGTTTTCATATCACAACAAAATGGGAAGCACATTCCCAATCGCTTTACCCCCACAAGCTGTGAAAAAGAACAGAGGAAAGGTGTTTGTATACGGGTATCGTACTCGTATACTTGTATTTTTACGCTGCTGAATATCAAGCAGTGGATACACAGTAAGAAGAGGTTTTAATACTTTACCACAGTGGATAGAAGCTGGAATAAAGCAAATGTAAACCGTTAAAAGCCTCTTCGCTCGACCCAAGTTACAGTTTGATGTAATAAAAACATCTGTACATGTGCAATGGAGAGGCGCAATGTACTCTGAAAAGCCATAAGCTTACTTGATGAAGCTTTTCTTCAAAGGACACAGCAACATGTTGAGCAATATATTTAGACAATTTTCTTCAGAGAGATCATTTAAGTGCCATTTCTGTGGCTGAGATTCTCGGATTGATTTTCTCTTTTGTGACGCCCGAATCGATGGGACTGCAAATGGCAGCTTAAAAGACGATCTTTGTGTAAAACGCAGTAACGGCCACACAGGTTCATAAAAACTTGGACATCATCTCGTCTGATTCAAGCGCCGAGATTCTGATTCAAAAGGAGACTTGAATTCAGAGGAGCTAAAGAAGCAGAGCTGTGGAGTCACGGCTGAGGTGGCCACAGAAAGCCGAATGTTTGGTTGTGAACAAGAACTTGAAGCTGCATTAAACAACAAGCAAATGTAAAAATAAAGGTGAGCCATTTCTCAAACCCTAGAAAAAGTTTCACCACAGATTTCAGCTTTTAATCTGAGGTGACTCCACATCACATTTTAACATCTTCTGTTCAACTCAGTGTTGTTGACCGTTTAGAGGAATATTTCACCTCAAACTTCTGTTTAGTTCATCAATTACTCACCCTCAGATGTCTTAAATTCAAGATTTTCTTTTTCGCCTTCCGGTGGTGATTTCTGGCAGAGAGTTTCACTCTTGAAAGCATCAAAACTTTCAAAAAGCATCCACCCAAAAATCTCCACAGCTTCGTGTGCTATAATCCAAGTCTTCTTTATCACGTCATACAAAGTCTCTAAATGCAACAAAACAAAGCAAAAAAACATATTCACAACGCGTGATCAAATCACTGCAGCTGAATATTTTGAATGTAGTCAAAGACGCGATGGGCACGAAAACCGCGTCCCCCATTTTCATTTGCTTATCCTTATGTTCTTCTTTTCCCAAAAATACTAAAAACTTTTCCCCAAACTTGTAAGTGAACGAAAATGTCTGGTGCAGAGAGTAAAGGAGCTTCTGGAGTTTTTGATGAGACCAGATTCGCTCGAGCTGAAGTTCACCGACATTTACACTAACCTTAACACTCGACACAAAACACTGGATCTGAAGTGTTGCATTTATTGGCTTTATAGCTGAAATCAAAGTGTTTGGGAAGTATTGAGCCTGCGACACAATCAAAAAGACTTGGAGTATACCACATGAGGCTACTTAGGGTTTTGAAAGGACATTTTTATATCTAGTGAACCTCCATAGGAGGAACGCTGGAAGGAAGAATAAAAAAATGTTCAATTCAAGACATCTAAAGGCGAGTAACTGCTTACACTTCATAAAACCAAACTTGTTTTAGTAAAGGAGAATATTCCACAGAATCCCCTCAAGGGGTGAACCGGTGTTGTACTTTTGTAATTTATTCCAATAAGACGTTTGGACACGATGTCCCAACAGGTTTGTACTGTGTTGCTGCTGTCAGTGTCCCACACTGACTGTTTTTACTTTTGTCAGCTGAAAATGTTTCAATAAGCTGCATCTAAATTTTCTAAACCACTGTGAGCGAGCCAGCCTGATCTGGCCTACAAATACCTCGACTGAGGTGTGTTTGGGATGTTGACTTTAGCTTTACACCTGACTGTCAAAACTGAACAGAGTACAATACCTGGAAGTGCTGATTAAAACAGCAAACACTGTACATTGTTCTGCTTCACATAATCGGATTAGAGAATGATGCAGGCGACAGACCAGAACATCCCAGAACATCCTGTCGAGCAGGAACTCAAACAAAATCATTATCAGCTCAACCACAGGATCACAACAAAAGATGAAAGAACATTTCATTATTTAAAAAAAAAAAAAAAGAAAAAAAGGAGGGGGTAAACAACAATTCCCTTTCCCATCAAAGAACTTTGGATTGAATAGGCGGAAAAAACAACACACCAGCATCATGTCATGATTAAAACACAACAGAGGTCTTCTTAGGACTAGAGTTGACTCTTCAAGGCAGAAGGAAAATATGGTGGAAAAAGTCTTTTAGCTCTATTCACAGCCAGCAATGACGTATATGTTTCATTAAAAAGCTGAACGAGACTCACAAAACCAGCGGGGCCTTTGACGTCCTGCACAAGAGTCGAGGTCGATCAATGATCAATCCCACATCAGATTCAGGAGCTTTCGAAGGAAAGTCACTTGCTGAATTGAGTGAGTCGTCCTCTACGCTTATACAGACCCCCCACGCACACGCACACACACACACACACACACACACATGCACTCACTTCTGGAAATGCACACACCTGCATCTGTGTCCTCTTCCAACAAGGCACTAAGATTTCATTCAAGTTTTTCATTACACAAGAGCTTCATGGATTTCAAACCCACACATTTTTTCTCAAATCCAGAGCTAACTTTGTGACATTCCTCCAGTTTTCTCCCCTCCGGCTCAGACCGAACGCTAAAGTGATGTCTGGGTTCAGCAGTCAGTTGATCAGCCGTGATCATCTGCTGAGCATCCGCTGTGAATCAGCTGGCCTGCCAGTCACATAGCCAGTCATCCAGTCATCCAGCCAGACGTCGGTGTGCAGTGCTGCCTGCTGCTCGGCACTGCGACGTGACCCCGTGCTGGGCCGTGTGTGACGAGGTCGTTCCGGCGACTGATTGGCAGAATCGAGCAGGGAGCAGCAAAGGGCATACAGACTGAGAGGTGTGACAGCAGCTCCTGCCCCCACCAGCACCACCATCCAAACAAACAAGCCCTTAGCCAGGAGGAGCTGGCCCGCACAAAGCCCAGTGTCAGAAAGCGCCCAGCTCTGAGGAATAAAACAGGGACTTGGCAGAGAGGCAATCCTGCGGACGAATCATCGATAAATACAGCGAGGAGGGTACAGAGAGAAGAGGGAGGAGCACAGGGCATTAGAGAGGTTGTCCTCTCTTTCTCTCACGCTTCCTTTGTCAAATTTCACCTGATACAGTCGAAGCAGATCAGCCCACATTGGTTACAGAGAGAAGGAGAGCAGGGCAGGGGAAACTACAAGCCAGCAGGGCCAGGATGAGGAGGGGAACAAAGGGTGGATGAGGGTTGTAAAGGAGAATCAATTCACCAGGTGATTTTCAGAGTGGTTCTGCCTGGCTTCACCCTGGTGTCAGGATGACTCTGGCTCAGCAGGAGCCCCCCCAGGGAGGTTGTCAGAGCTGGAGAGACATAAGGGGATTTGAAAGAGAGAATGGAGAGAGCGGGCAAGGATGCAGTCATGCAAGCAGATAGAGACGGACATGCAGGCCGAGGCGGAGTGGGAAAGACAGGAGGGGGAAAGAGACAGAGACGGACGATAAATGCAGATAGACAGAGAGGAAATAGATGGAGCAGTGAGGGAAAGAAAGGCAATAATCAAGAGCCGAGAATCTTTGAAATTGATGTAAGAAAAAGGAAAAGAGAGCGGAGGAATGTCAGATAACTAATCAACAGAAACACCAGGAAGTGAGACGGACCCACCGCCACAGCGACACCGTGACAAAACAAATACATCTCACACACAAAGTCTCTTTAAAACACACACCCATCAATCCATCAGAGCTCAACTCAGTCTCTCCTCTGATGTGTTTAACCAGCTTCCGCCGCAGTTTCCCATCCTGCTTCACTCCGGGCACCCCAAAGCACAACAGCTGTCACCTCAGCGCCACGTAAACGGGGAACTAGAGTAAAGGTAAAACCCCGTTTCACAGCATCAGCAGCAGTGACAGCAGATCCGCGTCTGAGTGCATAAAGAGTTTTTTAGGCGGATGCTGCGGGACATCAGTTGGTGCCGCGGTTGAAGCGCTCCAGCACGGTGGCGTTGGTTCTCTCAAACAGCCACTGCTGGGTGGGAGAGGACGAGTCGCACGTGTTCATGAAGACCCGGCGCTCTGTGGGGCTGCAGTCGATGCAGCTGTTACTGACAGAGTGATACAGACTCTTGTCCTGCAGGACGGAGGAGAAGAAAGTTTATGTTTATGAGACATGACTTCAAACCTGCTACACATGACTTCTACTTAGCTGCAACAATAAACTAATGTTTCATAAGAGACTGCCAGGATTTGTTTCAGGATATAAAATAAATCATCAGTAAATATGATAATAGGTTGGGGGGAGTTTTTTGTTTGTTTTGTTTTTTACTGTGTTAACATTTGTTAACTATTTATTCACCAGTTACGGATGCTTCTCCAGACAACTTACAGTCCACCACTGCTCGAGTGTATTAACAAGTGACTTTAAAATTGCAAATCAATGCTAAACAAGGGGGTTTCACTTAAGTGTTGACCTACTGCAGCGGTTCTGAAGCTGAAAATGAACTGATGAATAAATAAATAATTATCGCCACTGGTTTGTGTTTAATGCTTCAAACAAGCCTGTGACCCTGCAGGGCATTTCGAGTCCTAGAGATGTTACAAAAATACAAATGTGGCCTCCTGTATGGTACATTTTCAGTAATAACTGAGCTTAAATGTATAACTGCTGCGTAATGAGGTCATATGAATATCCATCAGCAATTAAATTCTTTTTTAAATGCGCAAAACTCCGAAGAACGATTAAGTCACCTTGAGGTTCTTTATCTGGATTGGAGCTTTGTTGTTGTTTTGAAAGGCAGAGAACAAAACATTCGGAACAGAGAGACGGACACAAAGGGGCGACCTGCTCCTCTGCCGTACCTTTCTGTAGCGCCACAGCTGGTTGCCCTTCATGCCGTGACAGTCGTACAGGGTGACGGGGCTGTTATGGGAGATGGCGTCGAAACAGACTTTTTTAGTGTGCATGGGGTCACCGACACGGATGTCCTCCCTCCAGCCAAATGTGAAGACCTGCGGGACAAAAGTCTCGGCTGTAATGTTGCAGTCTTCATAATTCATGTCCAAACATCCTGAAAACAATCCCAAACCACTTTCTGAGTCAGCTATTTTGGTCTCCACGGTGTCTCAGTCAGGCCAATGTATAATCTGTTTTGTCAAAAAATGTTAAAATTCCTCAGTCAAAATGTTTCCTCTGGCCTTGTTTTTCATCATTACCGGTCGGGTATTTTTTTACTATTTTCATTCCATTAAATGTGAGTGTTGGTTTCTCTCCGGCCCGCCGGTCTGAAGCTGCTGCGGCCTCTGTGGGAAACAAATCTAATGGACCAAACTGAGTGGCTAAAAGGATCATTATGACTTGTGTAGGTTGGTGATTATTTTCTTGGCAAATTGAGGTTAAACTTCTTTCAAGCCATTTGACATTTGAGCTGTGTTGTAGCTAAAAACTAAAATACCGAAATATCATTCATATTCTTACTGGCTGCATGAAGATGGAGCTTTGATAAGACTGTTGGGTGACTGAATCGAAACGCTGCCTCGTTTCACTCGTCAGTGCACCAACACAAATGATGCACACACACACATTTTACAGCATTATGTAACATGGATGTTTCTCTGCACTCTTTCATGACAGCCCGTAAAGTCCTCAGGGATCGTCCGTTTTTATCTCATGTATTTAAGTCTCTATTGATATCAGCAGCCTCGACTCATCAGTTTCCACTCAGCCATGTATCCTTTTTCTTTTTTACATTTGTCAAATAGAAAGATTCTACTCTGATATTTTCATGGTCAGACATGAAGACAGCTCCATCATTATTGCAGCTGTTACAGAAGTCGTTTCAGTTTTTTAATCTTGCTGCTATCTGACAATAAACACAAAAATTTGGATCTTTGAAGGCAGAAACTTGCAGCTGGCTGTCGCTCCTTCAGCTCATTCAGACTTTGAAAACGACTTCCTCCGCTCGTCTCGCACAGAATCAAAAAGCCCTGACATGGACAGCTGCCAGAGGGCCTCCTGTGATTTGCAGTGAATCCATTTCTCGCCTGCACCGAGTAGAGATTGCAACGGTGACACAGATTAAACTACAATGCATCTTCAGATTAAAGCAATTAAACTGTCAGGGCTCTGAAATGCAGCGTTTCAGCAGAGGAAACAAAAGGGGACATTCAGTCCATTAAAGTTTATTATGAGCTAGGCTTAAAGATCTTCAGCGTGACATACGAGAACAAAGAGACTCCTTCAGAACAATTCAGAGTGCGTCCTGTTGATGTCTGTGTCTCTTTAGTATTGCATTTGTTCTGCTAAACAGACACTGATGTCTAAGGAATATACAGAATCCTCCAACAGCAGAGAAATCTGACGAGAAAAAAACCCTGAAATCACATGATTCCCCTTGTGTTGGAGTGGTCTAGTGGTCTGACACTCTTTCCTAACCTCACAGTTTAAGAGTTGATGTTTTAATTTTTGCTGCTCACCTGTCCATGGCTCCAGCTCACCTCGCCCCGCCCCTTCACACAGCTCTCCAGGCGGATGGGGCTTCCCGATACAAAGTGTTTGCTCTCCATACACATGCCGCTGCCCACGTTACGGATCTGCAAAACACACGACAGCCACGTCATAAACGAGAACACAAGGGACAATCAGCTGTCATCATCAGTCATGCAACAACAGTTTAGTTTCTTATTAAAGCAAAATCGCACAGAAGGAGGCAATAACATGCTTATTAATGTGTGACACTCCGTAAATAAATGTGCTTTTCCTCTCTGAGTGCAATCACACAAATGTCCAGACAGCAGCCAGAAACGACAGACATGTAATTATTAGAGCCAACTGGCTGAAATTATACTTAAATGCATTAAAGTATTTGTTCTTTGACAGATCATATTGTACGCAGCTTAAGCGAGAAATAAGGTTTTTTTTTTGTGTGTGTGTGTTTTTAATAAGGAAACCGATAACATGTTCATAATGAAAGACTTGTCTTTTTGTTCACTTTTGTATATTTACTTTGCTGGAATATTTCTCATCCAATAACAATGACCAAAGAAAGTTGAGTTCAAGCAGCCTTGGAAGCATCACCATCACGCCACCTTGTTCAAGCTCTCTGTCAGATAATCGTTCGAGACAGAAAAGTGACTGTACCTCTCCCCACGCTGCAGCGGGAGGCTCCACAGGTGGGTAGTGTTTGGGCAGATCCCAGGCCACCTCGCTCATGAACCACTTGAAGCTCTTGCAGTTGAGGTGGCTCCTTAGCTCCTTCTGCACCGTCATGTCTCCTGCCGACAGGTGGCGGTACTCAGGGCGACGCTGGTAGACGTATTCAGCGTATTCGTCCATCCACACCTCGGCCACGCGCTTCAGGTTCTGAAATCAGAATGAAACAGGAACTCTAGACCTGGTGGACAGACTTTCAGCCATTTTGGTGTGCATGCTCTACAGGCAAATAAAAAACAAAATCTGAAATTACAAACTGACTGTCGCAAGTAGACACAGCTTATCACATATTATATCACAAATAACTCAAAAGGCCTTTAACCAATCCTGATCAAACCTACTGGAGATGTCCAGATCGATCTACTGAACATGCTCCACTGATAAATGGGAGACAGAAAGCAGAACTTTGAGTGCGCATGTATTGAAAAGCTGTAGGCTGTCTGCTAATGAGAGAGTCGCAGAATGCTCTCACACATTCTTTGAAACCTGAAACCTGCCTCCTGCCACTCGCTGATTTTGCCCACGTGGCTGCTTCCTTGCAATAAGCGCAAAAAGGCTAATCGTTGCATGCAGGTATAATAGATGAAGCTATTCAATTTATTGGCAGTAGAAAAATATTTCTTCCTGCAGCTCAAGTTGGGGTTGACAAGGTTAAGAGGATAACTTGGAAGTCAGCGCCACTCCAACACATGAGAACAACTCCTTAAACCGCCACTTATCTTACCGGTGTCAGCTGATGCTCATGAGATGCTCTTCAGACAAACATATTGTAGGAAAAAAGGAAAACATCTGGTGTTTCATGGTCACTTTGTTGTGTCAAGAATCACTTCGAACATGCAGAGTCTCACTCAAGAGCAGAAGGTGGAGAAAGAAGAGTTGGAATAGGAGAAATAGCAGGATGCAAAAAAAAAGAAAGGTGCCTTAGTGGCTGATAAAATGACACCACAATCGACGTTCTCTGTTAATATTTGTATGTGGTGTAAGCAGTGATTGTTGATATCCTTCTCTAAAGCACCAAATCCCCGTCTGTATGTATGTGGAGCCGCTCGTCGGATTGACATCTCGGCAGGTGTGTTGCTGATGACCCGAGGATGTGCATGCATGTTTTTGCCGCAGTGTGGACACGTGAGTCGCTCGATATTAATAAAAAATCTCGTGTTGATTTGCTTCTTCTTCTGAGTCGAGTCATTTAGCGAAAACATGGACAGCGCCACTCTGCCAAATACCGGCATTGTGGTTGAAGTTGGGATTGCGTCCGAACTGTTCACTGCAACGGGAGCTGCATGTCACTGAGCTGTACAACCTGCCATGACAGAGGGCAGGAGATCGCTCCTGTTCGTAACGTTTTCAGTTTTGCTTTAGTTAGGTACAGTTCACTTTTCTTTCAACAACAACAACATGACGGCGGGTCATGGAAAAGGGTAAAAGTGCTTGGAAGGGTGCATGTGATTTAGTTTTCCTGTTTGTCCGACTGTTTCACGACCAAAACACAAAGTTTATTGAAATTCTTCGCCCCAGGCTGCAGCAACGACGAATGATAAATGATTCCACCAAAGTTTTAAACATGTCTGTGTTTGGCCGACACATGATGTTACCGTGTATCTGTGACTGGGTTGGACATTGTTAGAGACATTTTGAAATGTTTTAATAATACATTCTTTCATTAATGAGCCCAGTGAAATGAAAATTCAAAGAGAGACTCTTATATTATGTACATACTATATAAAAATGTCTCTCTATGCTGTGTACTATGTGTGTTCAGGGACGCAGTGAAGTGGGGGCAGGGGTCAGGAGTACCAGCAGGAACTTCAGTCTACTTTCACACTGGGACACAGGCCTTCGTCAGTCTCCGCCTACGCTCAGACTGATCGGCCAATCCATCGAGGAGAAAACAGTCCGCATGTAGTCGGACACTGAGCGAGTTTAAGGAATTCTTACTGTGCTGGACAGTTGGAAAAAAAAAAAAAAAGAGAAACTTCAAAGCATTTGAGTCAACTGGCTTGTTAGGAGATCTTTGTGCTTCTGGTCATCAAGCCCTCATTGAAACACAGACGGAGCCATCATCTCCACATCCTGCCAACCTTGATGTTGTGACTGATCTGACATGACAGAATGATCAAAGCAGCTCAGCAGAGAGGCGGCCTGTCATCACACAGGACCTGTCAGCATTTCCCAGAAGGCCAGAGATGAAAAAAAAAAAAAATAGAGGCAACTCTTCTCTAGTCATGAAAGCCAAAACAAAACTGAACTCAATTATGTGCTAATTTACAGGGCGGCTTCAGAATAGAGGGAATTCGTCTGTCTCTTGTTCTTTTTCTCAATTTATCTTTGACGCGTTAATTGTAAGAGACACAGCCGAATAAACCATCTCATGAAATACTGAGCAGCAGTTTGCTTCATTTCGACTTGATTTCTGCTAAAACCTGAAGCTTTATCGTAAATCCTAGTAGTTCAAACTGTACGCTGTGTGATTCTCTCAAGTGCTAAAAAAATGTGTCAAACAAAATGCCCCCCAAACTTTTACCACACTGGGTTTGATATGAGGTGGAATCTTTAAAACATGGTGTCTGTTTGCATATTTGACTCAGTGTACACATCATATAGTTTCACTAAGGTTAGAGGAGGCGGATAGAGAATTTGTGTTTGATCATGTTAATACAGGATGTTCCTCATGATTACTTTTCCTCCATTTCTCTCCATGTTGGGCGTTCAATAGTCAACCGGTCTAAAAGTAGGAAGCAAAATTAAACCTTTGGCAAATCTTTAAGTATTTTCACTCAACTATAATAAAAGCCTCTTGGAATTAACTGCAAAAACTTGGAATTTTTTTTTATGTTTTATGTTGGCCAAAATATGTGCAAAGACTTCGCCTATTATTCAAATGTATCAGACATTTCAAAGTGTCAGCATCTACCCAATTCCACCCATATTCGTTTGTTGATGGCCATACAACGTGCACAGACACTCGCACACACCAACAGAAGAGCACTTGAGAGCAATTTGAGGCCCCTTATTCATTTAGTCACTTTGACACGAAGACTGGAGGACTCAGGGATCAAACCACCGACCTTTCAAAACATATACAACCCGCTTCACCTCCTGAACCAAAAAGATAAGCAAGTGACTGAAAGGAGCTGTAAGACTGCGGGGAAGACAGTTTCCTCAACAGTGTCTTTAAGCTCAGACAATTGCAAACATAAAAGATTTACAGCCAAGCGATGGGAAATTCATCCATCTGAAACCTGTGAGGTGTAGAACAGTACAAACACAAAGCTTCTCAGCCTCTGAGGTACAGACACGAGTCTGAGAATACAGATGTAGCAGCTTGGCAGGCTTGGATGGTGAAATGAATGAAAGCAGAAGTTCGGCGAGCCTCCCGGGAAAGAATAAATACAAATCTTCTGGCCTTTGGAGGTACAGATGTAGAGGGAAAAAGCCTCCAGCCACAAATACACACACACACACACACACACACACACCCTACAGCACAGCTCATTGCCTGCAGCGAAACTCGCACCCTCCAGGTAAAACAGAGTTCAGTGGGTCTTTCTTCCTCTATGTTGACTGAACTCGAGGCACCTGTACCTGCTGAAGGGACTCGCTCGCTCTTGTGCTGATTTGTACAAAAACTACGCTTTTAACGGACTAAAAGAAAAATGTTTTGTCTTGTTTTTATCATGAAAGGATTCCATTGGTGAGAGGTACTTACAAACGTCAACTACAGTCTGTATAGAAACAGAGTGGAGGAAAATGAAAACCTGGGTTTTTTCTTCTTACCTCAGGCTGAAGTTTTTCTTGGAGAACCAGGATCAAAATCTGACACTCGCAAAGTCAGCTGATTAATAGAGAAGAGTGGAGTAGCATGCCCCCAAAATTTGGACAGTAGCACAAGACAAAAATAATCCAGTAGTCTATGTTACTGGTAAAGATAAAAAAAAAAAGATGTTCCTTCATTCCCATAATACAACTCAACGGAAGCTCCTTAACGCAGCCGTCCTCTGGCTTTATATCTGCTAAAGCTGTGTGTGTGGCTTTGGATTCGACACGGAAGACAAAAACATTGTTTCTGTTCGCAGCTGACTCACTGCATTATCTGCCACTGTGAAGTCTGTTAGCATCTGATGCTAAATAAAATATAACCTTACACTACGATCGTTTTTTTTACTCATTTAGAACAAACACGTCACCAGCAACCCGACATGTTGCATTCTCTAAAGCAGGGCTGCTCCTTGTCGAAATGCTGTTCATGTTTGAAAACCGTGTGTCCATCTTAGCATTTTCAGATCATTTTTGAGACATTTTTATTCATATGGAGCCTACGAATAAAAAAAAAAAAAGGCTAAATCTCTTCTGTAAGTTCTGTAGCATTTATGGCATTTTCTCCTCTCTTTGTGGCTGCCTGGCCTTTCTGGAAATTAAAAATGTTCCAATAGTTGCACCTTCACAAAATACAGATTTATATGAAATATCCATTGACCTCAGATCATTTAGAACTCTAAGCTAAATGTATATTTGACACTTTGAAAGTGATTTCAGCCCACATTGTGGTGAAAAAAAAAAAAAAAAAA
>JAQLOL010000006.1:23260386-23272181 GCA_029783665.1 Naso thynnoides | reverse complement strand
TGGAGGACTGTGGGGGATGAGCTCAGTCCATAGCTTCCTTTGTGGCAGATGAGAAACATGTTTATTCAAAAACAGTCATGTTGAAATCCCCAAAATGAACGTCTTCATCTGTGGATCCCAACATCAGACACAACAGAGCTGAAAACAAGTTGCTGTGTACAACTAGGTGGTCTGAATACTGAACATCACATTAAACTGATGATTCAGTGGACAAATTGAGTCAAAACAAATTAATTCAAAATTCACTGTCCAAGCGAAAATGGTGAATTACTGAACACACCGATGTAGCTGCCGTAACATCAAAATGAGAAATGAAATTTAAGTGACCTCCTGCACTTTACTGGGCACACGGTAAATTGAAAACATGACAATAAAGTGCACACGTGTCCTTTGTGTCCTGAACTTTACTGCTGCGTATTGACAAGTACTTCACATCATGATACACATCATGATACACGGGTCACAATGCAATACAGATATCAACAAAATACATGTTGTGATCTAGTACCGTATCGATTTTTCAGCACAACCCTACACTATATTATCACAGCTACAATTTTTAAAATTCTTAAAGACAACAGCTGAGTTTTACTGCCAACCATAATCTGTACACGCAGGCATTCACTGATGAGTGAACACAGAAGGAGGTACAGCGTAGATGTCAACACATTATGTAAAACACTTAAATCTGCTTACAGCTATAATACAGTCGTAGTGTAATATATGAAAAACAAACCTGCTCATTGATTTGAAAAGTTGCCTTCGGTGAATATACGTTCTCTCTTGTATGATGTCATCATGTCGATTCAGATGCTTTGCATTTTGAGACATTCACACTCGCAGATTTCTGCAGACACCTGGAATCTTCAAAGACTGATCTGCAGTCTGAGTTACTGTCTTCAGTCTGTCCGTTAGCTGTCAATCACACAATCAGCTGGGCTAAGAACCGTCAGCTCAGGCAGTTTTTACCTGTTCTCTGTTATTAAACAGAAATTAAGGGACTTCACGTGCAAGGTGAGAAACACACTTAAAGCTGACATCAGCTCTTCAAACTCAAAGAGCTGGTTTTATTTCAAATCTAATGCGTTTGAGCACAGAGACAATATAAGACAAACATTCTTTAATTAATAATATTCAATGTTATTAAGTGTGAAATATGCCAACTATATACTGTATGATGTGCTCAATTTCTGTGTTGAATTCTTTGTATTAAAGTATTGATTAGGCTTATAAGCACTCCTGTAATATTTGTATTGAATAAACCTTTACAGTGTTCATAGTTTATACTGTGTGCTCCTTGTTTGGTGATATCTTCTGTTTTGTCTGTTTTGACTTACAACATTAAATCGCCATCTGGCGCATTTTCATGGCAGTTTTATCAGTGACGCATCATTCCTGATATAGAAAGTTTAGTCGGTTAATTTTAAGAAAAAGTAATTCACATATGAATGACTACTTGGTAATTATTCTATACTTAATTAACTCATCACAGCCTTAATTTGTGCTGCAGGGTTTTGACGTGGGAACAGAGGCGGAGCGGCTCCATAAGGTCGCTGCCATCCCTGCAGGAAAGGGCAAGCCTTCACCTTTATGATGCAGCTATAAATCAGCCCATTAGCTATTAACTATTAGGAAATTGATTCAGGCTAAGCTTTTGCCCTGCATGGGATGATTCTAACATAGCCCTCCTAATGACAGCCAGTGAGATTAAACAATGAACATTTGCATTGCATGTACAGCACAGTCTGTGAAGGAGAGAGGAGCAGTAAAAGGTTAACATGTCTAATTATGAATGGTTAATTTGACCTGAATAAATTGGAATAGGGCTCCTCGGGTTTACTGAAAACTGGTGAGGCAATAAATCATCCTAACGATAGCAGGCTGATGTCTGCAAACACATTAGTCATTATTAAAATGTGAAGTCCAGGACATGATAAGGGCCCAGACATCATCGATGCCTGGATCATTTCCATGGACCCCATTTACAAAACAGCCAAACATTTACTGCCCTCCATCTGTTTCTGCCGTGCGACTGCACTGCATCTTCCTCTTCACCATTACTCAAAATCTGCGAGAACACTAAAACTAAGCAAAAGACACTATTCAGTGTGGTCAGCAGTGCTCGAATAGGTATAAAACACCCAATACAAGCACATTTTCCCTGAACTGCAGGTCTTCAGTTCTTCATTCTGTATAAGATAATTTTCCCTTTGTAGTTTTGGAGTATTTGAAAGGGGAGAGGATTTTTTAATTCAATTAACCTCAGATTACAGTGGACCCAATATTGCATCCAAATCTTTGTCTTTCCAAGGTGCTGGATTACTTCCCAGAAGTCTTGGCATAAAACCGAAGAGCCAAGCTGCTAATTTATTCCTCCAAAATATTCATCTGCTCCTGTGAACTCTGCCACACATCCTCCCTTTCTACCTGGTGCCAAAACCAGAATGTTTGTAAAAAAAAAGTAATGTTGTGATGACATAAGGTGGTCACACATAAAATACACAGTTTAAAGAACCATGGAGGAAATGATAAGGCCTGTATTACAGATGTGCACACTGGAGTCACGCCATGTTGCTTTTATCATTACGAGCATCATTTTGTTAAGATGAAGAGAGGACGGACATGAAATTCTGCCACATATTTGAATTTGAAGGTCAGATTTATTTTTAGAATGCGAATACTCAACTAAGACTAATTTACCTTTATTTATTTACTAAGTTCATAAATATGACTTTCGAATTCAGGATTTCATAAATTCTTCGCCTAATCTCAACAGTTTTATTTTAATACAACAATAAGGTTTGTGTCTGACTGAAGGTCCTAAAGCGTCCACTCTGTTTCAAGTCACTGAGATCCAAATGCGACCAGGCCCAAATTATTACTAGTGTAATCAGGCTGGGTAAGGCCCTGTTATCTGGTCAGCGGTCTCTGGGGGTGGAACAAAATATCAATACAGCGTCGATACAGCCATATTCGTCGTCGACACATGAGAAATGATCATCGAATCGCTGGTGCAATATATCCACATTTTAATCAAAAAAACCACGGTGCTGTTTTGACATTTCTCTGCCAGTCGGACTCATCAGGGTCACTCCTTCATGACTCCTCGATGTGGTGCTTATGGCATGAATGTGGGGAACCGAAATGGAAATTAACTGGCCAAAAAAGAAGCTGACAGGCGGATAATGAGGTTAGATTCCCACCAGCCGCTTTCACAGTCTTAAGTCTCGGCCCACTTTGGCTTTTACAATACAGACGGGACAAACGGACACGCTTTACTCACATATGTAATGCCTGTATTTTGTTTTCTTCAGTGAGACAGATATCATGATGTATCAGTAGATTGTCTGATACGCATCGTATCTTTTTGGAGAGTTACTCTGGGATTCACAGCCCTAAAGGTCTCAGGTCTCACAAGACATAAATGTGTTTATGCGACAGCTGCAGAAATTGCTCGTACTGTGTTGCTAATGTTTTTCACCACAGCTGCTTATTCACTAATGGACTGTCATGACACTTTTCATGAGACTGTATTTTGGTACTTTGAGTCTATTTCAGATCAGTTCTGACTGAAAACCTTAGTATTGGTGAACTTTTATATACACTTTAATGAACATCAGCTATGTCAGGTTTTTTTCAGCGTTTTACACCTTTAGTTGATCAAATAGGTGAAGAGACGATGTGGCGTGAGTGTAGAGGAAGATGGGGAATGACATGACAGAAGCATCCCCGGCTGGATTTGAACCAAAGAAGCTTTCTGGTACCATGGCAACCTGTGAGGAACCTTCAGCATTTCTGAACTGTAACAACATTTATTTCTGTCTTCATCTAACAAAGAACAGCTGTATTACATGGGATGGAGGCTGGGACACTCTGATGCACTTGTCTGTTCCAAAAACAATTTTAAAAGAGATTTAAAAACAGTAAAGGCTGCAAAAGCTCTTCTCTCGCTCTGTGTATTGGTCTGCAAAGATAATTAGTCACTACGTATAGTAGGGTAATGTGTTCAAGAACACTAATAGAAGGATATTAAATGCTAAACTTTCAAGGTAATTTATTTCATTTCCTGATATTATTTTCAGTTATCTGTCATACGAGACAACAACATCTCCCACGTCTCCCAGTCAAGGCGTACAAGAACTCACGAGTTTATGATCTCCAAATGTGCCACAGAGGCCATCTGGCCTGGGGAGGAGAAGGATCTACATTTAAGCACACATTAATAGCAAAGCACGACGTTACCTTAACTCAGTCCAATGTCAGCTGTTCCAGAAATTTGCTCTTTGCCTGCAAATAATAACTACTACCGTTGATAAAGGATTTAAAAAAAAAAAGAAGAAGCCAACACAGTGCTGGCAGGGAAATGTAGAAGCAAACGGACTTCATACAGACAGAACAGGAGCAGCGACAGAGAGAGAGTCACTGTTAGTCACTGTTAACACGGCAGCACTGATGTTGTGTTCACTCTAAACCTCATTCCGTCGAGCGGCTCTTGTACTGTCGCTGTCGTCGGCTGTAAAAATGTCCCCGCGGGGATTGTTAGTCCTTGAGAGAGTCACTGTCAGAGTCTGAGCAGCAGCCTGCCGGCCCTGACCTGCGAGTTCAAGTCTTCTCACAGAAACTGTCATCCAGCTTCTGCTATGAGGGAATGGGGGTGAAGAGCAAGAGCTTTTAACATGTTTTCTGGCCCATGAGCCAATTTTAAGGTTTCAAACTCACGAGCGAATGAAGAGAGGAGCTGTCAAGTTGTTGTCAGGGTGAGTTTGATGTTTTTCAGTAGTCTGTTATCAGGAACATGGAGCGGCTCCAGGTGGACCGCACACAAGTTGAAATGAGTGGCTCTGTCCCGAAATCAAGACAAGACACAAACGTTCACCTGGTTTAAATCATGAATCATTTGTTTAATATTACTCTACATTGCTGAGAGATTACTGTACATGTTCACTAAGACGGTATAAAAGTCCCCCAAATTTTCCCTTTTTTGTTCTTGTTTATGGAATTTTCTACAGAATTGATATTAGCGAAGGTTTCGAACTGAGACCACAGTTTGAGAGAAAGCTTTATGAAATCTAAGAGTGAAATCAACAAGTCATGCTTTTTCATTTGTCACCCTTGATTAACAAGGAAAAAGAGTTTCAACAACACTCTTCAGTTCATGCACAAGTATTTTACCACAATCCTGCCAGAGGACGTTTGACCTCCCTGCAGTATCTTTTTAGCAGTCGAGAGATTTTTAACTGAGATAAACTGTAAAACTTCAATACAAGAGTCTGCTCAGATGATTAAATCCTTTTCATCGCTCAATTTATGTATTTATTTTTTATTTATGATTTAAGAGCCAGAACAAAAAGAAATGTTATAAATGATCAACCAATCATTAACAACATTTGAGAGATAAATACAGGCAAGAAGAACACTGAAAGAAGAGACGGAGGGAAAAACCGGCCGCAGAGTGATGGGACGAGGAGGCTCGGTGACAAAACGCCAACCTCCATCCTAAAACCTGAACGTTCAGGTAGCGTCCAACTATTTTCTTGTTTCCTGATTCTAACAGTTGTTTCTTTGAACTTTCTTAGCCAAAATTGGCATCTGAGCTCTCCAAGGAAGGCTTTTAAAACACAGTGAGGCATCTTTAGCTCCAGCGACACTCGGTCTCTTATTGGCCATTTCTCTTATCATTGCTCAGTGCCTTTCTTTCTCTTCCCCCTCTCTTCTCTTTTGTGCCTAATGGTTAACTTGTGTTTTGGTATTAAAATTGCCCCCATTAAACTGGCAGTTACTTCCACGATTACAAATGCTAATGACGCTCCTTGGGGAGCAGCTCCAATTCTCAATTTAAACTTCAATGAAACAGAAATCATAATAATAACCACTTTATGGAAACAAGACAAAACAAAGACAGTGTCTGCTTCTCTGAAGAATTCGTCCTTCGTGTGAAAAGAGGCAAAATTTACAATTTGAACTTTAAAACAGGTGGAAAAAAAAAACTGTACAGCAGTGCATCAACTCAGGAACATTGAATTCAGTTTGAGTTTACGAAGAGACAACTTTTGATATCACACCCAAATCTTCTTTGACAAGTGTTAACATGCCTAGACACTTACAGGTGCTAATGATGCAGGCCTCCCAGGAGAACAGCTCTCATCTCCAAAGCACACTCCAATTAAAAAGGAGAGAAAAATAAACACTTGTGAGAAGATGATAATGTGCCGCACTGCTTCGTGATGCCTCTCACGTAAAAGCACCTTTTACCCCCCCAAGGTCCTAAAAAAGCAGCTTTATAAGAGGAAATAATATTAGTTGAGAGAAATGAAACTAGAACATATTTGCAGAGGGAGAATGTTCCTAACGCAGGTCAGCAGGTTTCAAATGTCTCTTTTGCATCTTTCAACACATTCAGTGAGCAGAAAAACAGACGAGGGCTAGGTCAGCTTCCAGTTACGCCAATCCAGTGACCAAACTTATGCAAACCGGCTGAACCTGCAGTTGTCAGGTGTACATGAAAAGAACTAGCAGCATGGCTCCCTTTGCCCTGGTGTAATTTTCTAGAGTTGAGACTTCATCCACAAGAGAGAACTTAAGAGTAATGATGTCGTGCAAATTATGCTGTTACAAGCTACAATACTTTAGTATTAAACCATCTTTTGTCCATTTGTCCTCAAAAATTTAGTGCATTTGTTGCATTTATTGCACTGAACTTTGCTAACTTTGATAAATGTCTGTCTGCATCAGTGTGTTCAGCTGTAACACATGAACACTGCAGGGAAGGGCTGAGCGATATGGCCAAAATATATCACAGTTTTTTTCATGGCAGGATCACGTTTTCTAGCCTGTCAAGGACGTCCACAGCTGATATATGGTTATATCAGCCATAGTTAATGACAGAAAATGCCAAGTCACCCCTCCGCCGAGCTGGCTACCACGAGCGACTTACTCCGCCTCGTTCGCGTTGCTTTCGTTTTGTTTTACGAGACTAACGTTGCTTTGTGAGAGAGGAGGAAAGAAGGTGCTCCATGTTTGCTGTGTTACGTTTACCTGCATGTATTTAGGGGAGGCATGGAATGGAGGAGGAGCAAAGACTGTGACTGATTAAGAAAAAAAAGTCAATGTGAAATGTAAATGAGCTTTATGTAACGGTGGATTCTGGACATGTTCAATCTAAGCTAATCATTCACGGTCGTCATATCGCACACCCCTACTGCAGGTACGTTGTTGAGTCAGCTGCTGTCAGGGCCAGAGACGATCCACCAAGGTCTCGAGTACTATGCTCTACTCTATTCAGCAGCGTCTTGTCGTGGATCATGCACCTGTGCGCCTACATTTTCAAACATGAAGATGACGAGCTGAGAAATCCGTGGAGAAAGTGGCTTATTAGCTAAGCTAACCTTGAAGGCATCGAGGAGCTGGAGGAGCTGGAGAGAGTGAACACTCCTACAGAGAGAGCGACGGCTCAACATCCCTTCTGCACGGGCTGCGGAAATTCAATTACAGCCTAATGAAGAGTGAGCTGACCTCCCCTCACCATCACTCGCCCTCTGCAGCCTCTCCCTCCCTACCTGCTACCTTCACCTCCTCCTCTCACCCAGCTGAAGCTCATCCTGGACTGTAGCTTATCAGGTCAGCAGGTTTGAGCCCGATGGGGTCTCTCTTTGTCTGTCTCACTCTTATTATTACACCGCATTCCTCCGATATTGTTCTTTCTCTCCTTTTCAGTCTCAGTTTTCTCCTTCCTCTCTTTTGACTGAAACTTGCAGCTGCTTTTGTCTGTTTTCTAAGGGTGTGAGTCTGTTTGAGCGTAAGCATAGCCTACGAGTTTTGTTGTTGTTGTTGTTTTTTACTGGGCATCAAACTGAGTGTTGAGAACAGTGACATTTTTGTAGAACTGGTGTCGGCTACTAATATTCTGGTTTGTAACATCCCTGCTCCACATAGAAAGGCTCGGGAAGGAATTGTACACAGAGTTCAGCGCTGTAACAGCAGCAACAAATTGACCATTAACATGCAAATCACTTTACAACGGGGTTGAATTTAATCACTCCGACAAGCAAATCTGTTATTTTATTGACTTTCTCACAAAATTTCCAGTCAGGAAACCTTTAAACCAGCAGCTGCAAGTACTTGATACTTCAAATACTGGTTTTCAGTTGCATGTTTAGGGCCCTATGAAATCCGTTTTATTTGTTTCTAAATTCTGTTTTGGTTGTTTTCCATTTTAATTTATGGGAATTCCATGGCATGATGATTTTCCTTGTTTTTCACATGGGCTTTAGATCGCAAGTGGTCTTTGCACGTATCTTCAAGTTTCCAATCAACATTATGTTGATAGAATTTGCAAAGCAGCATGTCACCTGATCATAGAAGTTGCTCAGAAACTGCTCGTCTCCATATTTTGGTGTAAGAGACGAGTTCCGTAGTTTTTCTGTGGGCTTTGCCGGCGTCTCAGGCGGCCTCTTTGACGTACTTGCACTGTTTGGGAGGGAGGTGGGAGTGTTTGTGAAGTGATGTATGGGTGGTCTCATTCATTAGCAGAATGTTCTCCCCAGATAAATGTTCCTCTGTCTCCCAAAAACACAATTTCAGTCAAATTACGGTCAATTCCGTGATATTCTGTGTTTAACAAGAGGTTCTGTTTTTATTGGCCAATTCCGGGATTTCGTGATCACGGAAATAAGAGGGCCCTATGTATTCTATAACCTGTCCTCAAAACAGAAACAGCATTATGGATTTATTAGGTCTCATCAGCACACGACTCAATAAGCACATTTACAGTGATGTGATGTATTTGCATGATAGACAGTCACCTGATTTGGAGGATTGGTTTTTGAAAATCAAGCTAATGGGCGGAGAATGTGAGCGATGTGAGAAAAGAGGAATGAAAGAGGACTTTAACATCAAAGGAAGGTGTTTGTTTTCAACATCCCAACAACCAACTTTCCAAATTTTTGTTTTTTTTATTTGTCCTGCCAAGAGATTTGCAATCCAGCTCTTTGGCTTATTCCGACCTGAGTAAGATTATCTGGTTAAAATCTAATTTGTTTGCCAGGAACTTCAGGCTCTTCTGATATTAAACATTTTCAACTGAAGCTAAACAAGACAAAAACAACAAACAAAGTCAGTAACAGTATGTGGGAAATTCTGCTCTGTAATTAGCCAAATCATTCATTCAGCTCTGACAGAATCTTTCACAATTATGTACATTTCAGGTCACATCTGATGCAGCAGAGATCTGTCGACCTTATTCACAGGTTGATAAAATTCATGACTTACTTTGTAAACATCCCAGTCACCTGTGTGTCCCTCACATGATCTCTGCAGCCTCGTCCTCTCTCTGAATGCTGTTTCATGCTTCCTGATTGCTCCGTATCTCACTCTATGAGTACACTTCTTACTCCTGCCATGTTCATCACCTGCCTCCACACAGAACTGTGCTCTCACTTTTCCAGCTGAAAAAAGAAATTAAAAATCCTATCTGCCACTAAAAACTGCTCTAACGATTAGCTAAAAATTGGTGAACTGGTGTCCAAAATAACTACATGTTGAAAAGTAAAAAAAAAAGCCACCACTAAACACGAATATTTCAGAATAAAATCAGTATTTTGTTTCTTTTTCAGCCAGTTGTCAGACAGTGCACAGTGACTGAATAACTGGACATTCAGTGCGAAGTCACTGACAGGTTTCCATCTCAGGAGGCGATGCAGCAGTGCGGCTCAGTCGTCCTGCTGAGAGAGGTTGCTTTTGTGGCAGACAACAGTTAACCATGATGGATACATCTGGGCTCACACTGTCCCTGCTTTAATGAAACTCTGCGATGAAGACATCCAAGACCAATAACACGCCAGAGATGAGATACCAAAAGAAAAAAAATATGAAGCTGACAAAATCTTTTTTTAACTGAACGTTTTCTTGGTATCTTAGGGATCTTTAATAACACAGCAGAAGAATTAATGATAAAACTTTCTAATCTGGCCATATTTTGCCCTGAAAAGACAATGAGAACGATAACCGACACAGCGGCTGCCTGAGTGCGACTGTCGAATAAACGCAGTACCCTCATAGCATCGTCGTCACTGCGTAATTCAAAATGTCAAACATGGACACGCTGAATGTGGCTCGTACGGATGCAATTTACGGCTGAGACGGCAGAAAACACAGCTGGTAGCCGGACAGAACTGATGGCATGTCAGCTTACCGACAAGAGGAAGAAGAACAGCTGGACTATGAAGCGAGAAAGTACAGACACTGACGACGAGTCAAAGACCGAGCCAGTTTTCCTCACGCTGAAATGTTTGCTGAAAGCTTCTTTAGATCCATCATCTAAAGAAAACACAGCTTTACGTTTCCAGCCACAAACCTCCATCCTGCCTATCATCATTCTTCATCACCATTTAAAATCAAACTGCAATGCTCTAACGGCCAAGGTCTGTTTTAAAATCCGACTGAAACCACATTTGGTCAAACATTTCAGTCCTATAATGTGATGAACGTGTTTTTTAATGCTCGACTTTCGGGGCACAATTAAACTGGCATTTTAACCGTCATTCATTCAAAAACTACCAATGACAGTTTTTCTAAGAATCACAAAAAGTTCTTCATTCTAATCCCAATAAACTGTCCAAACAAAGGAGGATTTTCTTGGCCCTCAGCCTTTAAATCTTCCACTCTGTTGACCGGCAGGTCTCTTTATTTCCTGTCCATTATTTGGGGCTTTAGCGTGCAGCATTTTTTTTTTTTTTCCCCCAAAGCAGTTAAGCTTTGGGCTGTGGGATAAAAGAGGCTAAAACGAAAATTCAAAAATATTGATTGGTGTTTTCAAAGAAGTAAAAATGGCGGTTGTGTTTCATCAACAACTCACCGATAGATTTTCTCATCTCCCATCATCCTCTTCTGATGTTCTAAACCAGATTTGCAAAGCATTCCACTTAACAAACATCAAGCACACGATGCCAGTTCATTTGATGTTCCTCTTATTTAGAGAAGACAGGTTTCACCTGGGCCAGAAAGAACATACAAAACAAAACGAAAAAAAAAGAAGAAGAAACAGTTGCTCTTTGACAAAGAGGCCGACACTGAAACCTGACATTTACTGCTGTTAACAATCTTCCCCCGAGTGAAGTTAACAGCAGCACAGATTAGCAGGTAGAGACGCATTTAGGTCAGCAAGACAACAGCCGACAATCCCAGCAGTGACGGATTCACCAGAGTCAGATTTAGGAGCTTAGTCCATCTGATTCCAGGAAAAGGTGGATCGCACAACCACAAAGAAGCCCACGTGAGATCGCTCTTCGCTTGGTCTCAACTGACTGACTACTGTCACAAGATGCCAGGTCGCATTTTGGCAAAAGTCAGTTCTGCTTCACTTTTTCCCTGCACTAACCAACACTGCTGCAGCCTGAACTGATTATTCATATCAAAATGAATAAACCTGCGTTTCCAGCACAACACGGATTTGGTCTGAATGGAGTTTTAAGCAGATGGGACACATACAAATCTGGGACAGGGAGGAAGATAACAAGCTGCAGTTATTCTGCTACATAGAATCCATTTCATTTTAATTTATAAGCATTACAACCTCATGTTAGCATTCATGCCAACAAGGGACCAAAGGCAACTGCTGCGGGCCAGTGCCCATCTGCAGCGAGCCCTGGTGTCTCATCTGATTACCTTTTCTCATTTCTTACTCCTGGCTCTTAGCATTAACAGTGGAGGCATGTTGTTCAGCAGGTAATTAAGGAGCTTGAACCAGAAGATGTTAGAAACCTTTCCTTGTCAAATGGCCACTAAACATTTGGTTTTAA
>JAQLOL010000006.1:23240542-23251510 GCA_029783665.1 Naso thynnoides | reverse complement strand
ACCAGCCCTCATTATGGAACGGGATGATGATGCTGGTGTTGGGCAGCTTCTCTGCATACAGCTTCTGTTTACAGCTGAGGAAACACACACACACACACGCACACAATGAAATCAAGAAATAAGAGACCAAAGTGTGTCAACCTTGCTGGATAGTTACATTAGTTTTTTGGCTCCAGGGATGTGGCTGGCCCATATTTTTTGGATCCAGAGTGAAATAAAAAAAAAGAGGACTGGATTTCTGCCGACGACATTGAAAACACACCTTGTCAAAGATCTTTTGATGTAGTGCCACTAATTGACATAATCTCTATTTACCTAATGACTAAAGCCAAGTTAGTGCCTACATGACCCATTTACTATCAAACACCAGCTGTAACCCACTTTGCAGCACAGAATGTTACATGAATAGTGGACAATAGTCCAATAGTGGACTGTTGTGGTCATCTGCAAGGCCCCACCTACAGCACATGAGATTTTGGGGGCTGATACTGATATTAGGGAGCAACAAAATATATCGGCCGATATAATATTTATATTATTGTCTGAATAAGGTTCTCAGATATTGTGACAAAAATGTGCAACAGGGGCAGGATTTCTCCCATTTGAACAAATTTCATTTTAAACATCACTGCACTGAAGGGTGAACACGTCTTCTTTTAGTGATTAAACAGCAGCACGCCCTCTGATGGACAAACGATATAACTGCACCATGTTAAATCACTAGTCAAAGCATTCTTTCCAGCCTTGAAAAAACACTTTTAATATCCACCTACATATATTAGAGAAAATACATGCCAGTACTAGAGGTTTGGAAGTTTCATGATTATAAGATGCATCACAACGCAGGCGTGGAAGACTCTGCATCGATGAAGAGACGTGACATGAGCGAGAGTCTGCTGCCTACACGAAACAACAGACTCACAAAATACTTTCCAACAGTCATGTGGAGGAGGGAGCCAATATTAAGCATCGGAGCATCAAACTACCCATAATGCTTATCCACTAATATGCGCAGTCAATATTGACCACAGCAAAGCGACCAGAACAGGGTTGCAGCACGTTGTAGCTGGTAGCTGGATTAGCTCGTACTGTTAGCAGTGCTACAAACAACACGGTTAAGTCTTTGGATTTTAACGACGCAGCGGGGTTAATGACTTTGCTCGTGTTGAGCTGCTGCTGCCAACTCATTGTCAGCACGGACACATGTTCACTTTCCCCTTTGTTACAACTCTCTCCTGTTTAGCAGCCGACATTACTTTAGGCGACATTCAAGTCCTGTTCACATTCTCCCTCTGAGACGACAGGATGCAAGTCTTCTCCGGTGATTTTACTAACGGACTAAAAGCCACGATGTCCCCGCTGTGTCGACGTACATACCATCGTGCTATTCATTGATGCGCTGTCTCGACTGGGTAAATGGGATGCACAGCTCCACAAAGAGAAAATCAAGATGTGGCAGACAATGTGTAACTTCTGAAAGCACTGTCTAAAAAAAAAGGGGGAGTTCAGATTTAACTGCATGTATAAATTCAAGAAGAAGTAGTCATCACACTGCAGACGCTCAGAGAGGCATCAAGAATCATTCTGCATTGTAATCATTACCAGGTCAATCACAATCGAATCGAATCGAATCGTGACGCCAGTGAAGATTCACACCTCTAGCCAATACCGACATACAGGCTGATATCAAGCGATCGTATCAGCACCCAGATTTATCAGGCTCACCAGCTACAGTCGTTTGATCAGAGCCGGTGAGCCTTACGGGAAGTGTTGCATTAGTCGTCTTCAGACGTCTTCACAGATTTCTCAGAAAATAGGTTGAAACATTCCTTTTAACTGTTGGCTGTAATGTAGTAAAGTAGTCACAGTTGTGTTTTATTTAAGTTTTTCAAATGCTGGTTGAGAAGTAAATCTCCTGGAACCGATGACACAACTATTATCTTCATTGTACCGCAGTGCTCCCAACCGGCCCCACCTGAACACTGTGTTGCTCTTTTAATAAGATGTAATGAAGCATTCCACCTGCTGGCTTGCCCCTCCGCCCCCTCCCCGCATCTTCCTCCCTCTCAGCGAAGTCAGAGAGCAATCTGTAGAGACAGTAATTATCTCTGAGTCTCCCAGGCCTGTCTGCCTGCCTCAGACTCTCTCTCTCTCTGTCTATTATGGCGTTCAGTCAGTGAGGGAGAGTGAAGTGAATGACTGAATGCTTTTGGGAGGTCTGGGCCCACCGAAGACTGATGTGGCACCTTGCTGTCAGACGCCTGTCACTCTGCTGTCACTGTGACCAATCAAACAGATACACCTGCTCCTTCCACCAACCCGTGTCTCACTCTCACCTGTCTGTCTGTCCTGTGTGAGGCTGATTTGTCCTGAGTATGGGGACTTGAAGGGCCGGAGCATCTCTCTGTGGTTTTGGTGAGAGGATCTCCGTGTTGGAGACATTTGTTTGTGGTCTGTTGAGTCAGGCTTTAAAAGCCTTTTTGTTTATTTGTACATGACTGAGCCGCGAGCAGGTTTTCAGATCAAACCCTCTGCATAAGTTCTTTAAAAAAGGCTGCTTCCCTACAGCCGACAGTCTGCTTATCAAAGCGTATCATTAAAGAGAACAGCAACTGTTGCATAAGACGTCTGACAGTGTTACATCACAAAGTCACAAGGCAAGGATTTTAATTGTATCTATTGACTGCTTGGAAATGAGGCAATGGTAGCTGCGTTTTGGGGATGCAAATTCAGAAAGTTATCCTCGTCTTTCGGAAATGTCAAATCGTGCTCACTGAATTGCTCGTTTTAGATGACAAGAGGCCATTCGAAAGGGCTTGTTGTTGCAATCATGAACAAAAAAACACTAAAGGGTGGGAAAGTGATCCAAAATGAAATGCAAATTGACCTGTGTTTCTTTTCAAAGTTCAGCAACTAAACCTCTACAATCAAGTTATTATTATTAGCTGCTTTATGACGGGATATTTCTCACTCCTGTGCTCTTACTGCATATCTCCTCACGAGTGCCGTGGTGAGAGAAAAGGGACGATAACTCTACAAACAACTTTAATCTTTTAAAGAAAATGAAAGACGGCGAGCAAATCATGAAAGTCTCACATTTTAGTCAAAAATTGGCTCCACTGGTTCTCCGCCTTACAGAGTTATAACAGCCGTGAGAGTGCATAAATTACTCTTTTTCTCATGTATTAATTTGGAAATAATGTGCTGCAGTGTTTAGAGGATGGTTGGTTGACTATAGAAAACTTGTTTGGTAGCTGACGCCTCGTAACGTTTTTTTTTTTATGTGAGACAGCATAAGGAAACCTTGAGAGGGAAAACATAAAGCTGCCTCCCAGATGAAAGTGACAGCAGAGTCAAAAAAAGGCTCTCGTCAGGTAGAGGGAAAACGCTTCGGGCTGATCTGTGATGAATCGGGTCAGCAGGTCTGAAGCTGCGTAGCACACGATATTTATAGTGTTGCTGGTGTGTTTATTTTCAGCATGTTGTTCTTTTAATGAGTCAGAGGAGAAATGGAGGAAACCCAGTCTGCATCCACAGGTCCATGAGGCTCATCGTCGCTGCTCCTCTAAGCTTTGATCTGCTACATGTTGAGCTGATGGCATAATTCCTCCGTGACTCAAGTCTGTCATTAAAAGACTTGTGACTTCCTATTTGGTACATTTATCCATACAGAGCACTTTTTTTTTTTTAGAACATCTTCTTTTCGACAGGCTCAGCCTTATTTCTAAAGATGTTCTGTCTGTTAGAACCTAACAAAGAGGCGCTGACCTGATGAAGTTTGCATGGTATCATGGGCACAGTTAGTATGCTAACATGCTGATATAATAGCAATAGCAACATATGGCGGTCCCTAGGACTCAGTCATACTATCCCACAAGAAGAAAAAAATGGTGGTAGTTGAATCTGTTTGATTTTTCTCTTTTTCTAACCGAAGGTATTTACTAAAGGTGAGGGTTGATGATTAAATCAGCTGGAACGCAGAGAAGTGAGCTTAAAGTAAAACACTCAGTCCAACACAACTTGGCATTGTTCTAAAAGTCAGGCTAAGGTTTAAAGAACTTCAGTCTGCAGTTTTACAGGTATACTGTCTTATCCGATGGATGTGCTCAACAAATGGAAATCAGGGGGTCAGCAAAATGAATGGGATTCATTCTGAGAGGAAAACCTTAAAATCCACTTAGATCAGACAACGACAGCTCAACAATTACTCAGATTTCTGTGATGTTTTTTCTCAGGGAACTCGACCCCCAGAGGGTGAATCCCAGCGTTTTGAGTCACCTCCTTCCCGTCCCTCCAGTGCCATCAAATCAAGAAACATCAAAACCCAATGCACAGTTTGTCATGAAATGTACTCCCTGAAGGCGAGCGCTTTCTATTTTCCAGTCCATGAGCTTCATAGAATCAAAGTCAAATTCAAATCCTAACCTTGAGGCCAGAATGTCAACACTGTACACAAAATGTGCCGTTGCAAAACAGGAAGATCGCCACAAAATGTGTATAATGTTTATGCTGACAAGCTGATGAACTCTAACAACCTTTCCTCTGTCAACAAAGACAAGAAAAATCATCAATACGTCAATGATTTTATCCATATGTTTCATATCGTTGAACACAATGAACATGGCAGCAGCAGAGGGTCACACGTCTATTATAAGTTCTGTCCACCTTAAACATTAAAGACACTGATAACTGCTGTCAGAAATGCAGTTTCCAAGTACATCCGTAGGTGTTGTGCGGTGAGAAATCAGCTGTTGTCATCTCCCCTGTAAATAACCTGGGCAGGTTGATAATTGGAACATTTGTTCCAAGCAGTGATTTGTAATAAGCTCGGCAGATCCAGCACGGAAAGGTAAAGGTGTAAACAACGCTGTAAGCAGGTGTCGGTATAAGAGCAGAATTGTCCGCCGTCATCCCTTTACAACCGGCAGAGGAGGGAGGAGGATCAAAAGCGACGGCTTCTGCCACACAGTTTGTGTTTTTGCGTCATAGTTGCTCATATTGGAAGCTTGAAATTGCTGGAGAGCAGAAACACAAAGGCAGAGCTGTTTTTAAGCCTGAAGCTAAGTTCCAGTCAGATCTAACATCTGTCAGACAAAGTCACAGTAGCTGCACATTTCTGAGGTTAATAAAATTTATAACATAGCTGAGACCAAGGCACAGGTTTATCAATTAAAATTTCACACTGTGCAACTATATAAGGCCTGTCTGCTCCTGTCTGATTCATATTTTACCGTTTGGGGATTTCAGCACATCAAAATTTGAGACTTGAACACTTTTGCCCTCCAGACATTTTGAAGTTTGTTACTGGCCAGAGAAGCTGTTTAGCCTTTGATTTAACCTGGTCAAACTGTGACATAGAATGCATGCATACACACAGTAATGCCCATATTTCTGTCTCAAAATCCTAATTCAAAAACAAACATCTTCCTCTTAAAATCATCTGAAAATACAGAGTTGTATCATTCTCTGTTTACTCTGTCTGTTCTTCCCTTAAAGGCAGATGCCCCAGTCAGTCCTGAATTGGCCTCTCATCCAAAAGTCGACCTTATTTTGGAGGGAAAACAGCCATCTGCCACGAAGGCCTAGGAGTCTGCCAGTTTTCAATCGAAGCAAGGAGAGCACCAGGTGATTCATTTTTCCTCTTCGGTTGATAGGGTGCCAATCTGTGAAATGACCTGCTGCAGTCTTTGGCTGGAATGAAAACCTGCAGACTCTCGGCCCTCATGTGGCCCGTTTCTGCTCCCATTCAGATGAAGCTGCTCACACAAAACGCAGATGATTTATTTTTTGGTAGAAAAATGGCAGTCTCTCGCCCGAGGTTACCAGGCACTTTACTGGAAATGTTAAAAGGAAACATTTTCCATCGAATCACCATTGCACAGTCCATAAAAAAGACCGATGGAGCAGACTGAGATGAAACCCACCGACGTGGGGCAAAGTTCCGTGATTATTTACGGAGAAATAAAATCTTACGATCTAAAATCTAATGTCAAATCATAGAAACAGCATCAATGAGAATGACTCAAAACGACATATTAAGATTAATGTTTTTGTAGATCATTTGTGGGTGATCGATCAGTATTGATAGTTTACACAGTCCCAGACTAACTCTGTCTGCTAGGATCGCTGTAGCCTCTTAATGAGAATTTTTAAAAGTGCAAGCAGAAAAACTCGGAGCCACATCTTTCTAGATAACCAGGCTGGTTTGCTCTCCTCCAGTTTAGAAGAATTCGCCTTTTCCAAGATGAACAACCCAAAGTCCACAGACGCTGACTTTAGACCCAAGAAGCATGAAATGGGACAAATTAAGAAATTAACATTAAAAAACTCAGACATAAGAGCTGTAATTCTTGCTGTTTGTCATCCATCTTGGATAATCTGACATCTGTGTGATATATGCTCTACTTATGATCTTATATTGTATCATCCGAAATCTCCCACATTTGGAAGAGCTCAGCTGACCTCCAGATTGAACTCCACTGAGAGGCAGTTAATGAAATATCGAGGTCATGCTGCCAAGCTTACTGGACTGGAGAATATGCATGTGGGTCGGCTCCGCGCATTAGGCCATATGTATTTGAAAAAGTTGCGTTTTTAAGAAGCCGATCCCGCTCCACACGTGCAGCAGGAACTGCTCCATCTTTACATTTCTTATTTATAACAGATGACAGTCGTGCATATGTAATAAAGGAATAATCCTCAAGACCAAACGGATTTTTAAGTTGTTGAAAAGTTTATCATTTTATCACTAACAATCTGTCCCACTGTTTTGAAGCCGAGGCTCTGCCAGTTTTTTATCTTTTAGAGTGCGTCCTCCAGCTGACAGGATGGGGTTGCACCAGATGGCACAGGATGGTAGAGAGAGGCCCTCAGTGCTCCATCTTCTGAGCAGGAAAATTTAATAATAGAGTTGTTCAATGATGATGGTGGTTTTGGACAGAACCACATTGATGCTAAAGATGCCTTCACGTTTCTGGATGTGATGATTTCCTCTAGCCACTCCCTGCTGCCTACCACAGAGTCAGATTTATAGGCACAGGTCAATGGGTATTTTGCACTGTATGCAATATAATACTGAAGCACATCAGGGACTAGACCTAGACCCCCCGTAGATCTCGGTACAATTAATTTTTTGCGGGCGCTCTAGATTTTCGTTATTCAAGAGGAAGCGAATAAAAAGAGATTTAATTTCTCTAAACCATTTTTGTGGAAATTTAAGTGGAATAGATGTAATACGGCAAAGTCCGGGTAAAACATTCATTTTTAATATTTCTGCTCTTCCCCATAGTGATAATGGCAGAGCTGGCCATCTGCCAATGCCATCCTTTATAGAGTGGAAGGTGCTAGGACCGTTCAGGCTAAAGAATTTAGAAATAGGAGATATAATATTTATTCCCAGGTACTTCATTCCGTTTGTTTTCCAGATAAAAGGTGCGTCGCTTACGTCCAATTAAAGTGTGTGAGAGTCAAGGGGTATTGCCTCACTTTTGTTCCAACTGATCTTACATCCTGAGAGACTGCCAAATAAATTAACTGAATCTAAAACTGTCAGTATAGAGGATGCTGGCTTGCTTAAAGTGAGCAAAATGTCACCCACATACATGTTCAATTTAAGGTTGAATTCATAGAAATTCACACCATGGATATCACTGCTGGCGCAGATTGCACAAGCTAATGTTTGAGGGCAATGATAAAGAGTAGCGGACTAACCGGGCATCCCTGCCTAACTCCTCGTTGAAGGGGGAAAGATTAGGAAACTTTCCGTTGGTTATAACAGAGGAGAGTGGGGCACTGTAAAGAGCTTTCATCCAGATCATAAACCAATTTTTTTTTTTAAGTCTAAAATAAATAGGGCCATTCTATTGGCCAAAAGCTTTCTTGGCATCTAATGATGCTGCAATGATGGAGATTTACTAAGACTAGCATGATCTGAAAAGCTCTCCGCATAATATTGGAGGACAGACGGCCGGGAATGAGACCTACAGACGGCCGGGAATGAGACCTACTTGGTCTAAATGCACTACAGATGAGACCATTACTTTGTGATTATTTTTATGGATTAAAGTCAGAGAAACTAGGTTAGTCTGTTTGAACTTGTGCTAATAAATCTGAATGTTTCTTTTCAGTAGAAATGATCTGTGTGCCTCTGGTTGACACAGTGCACCGTTTAAATACAGCATGCAGATTTTTGTTCAGTCCGCCAGTGTGCTCATTCAGGCCCACACTGACGGACTCCCCCCACATGTGTTGGCAAATTCGCCGAAAAAGTTGGCAAAGTTGTGGATCATACTCATGCGAGTAGTTGTAAAAATTACTAGTGCTGTTTCAAAAACTGGTTGCAAAATGTTCTACAGTTACAACACGCATGTAGTGTCAGTATGAGACTGACCTTTCCAGCTCAGTTTCACATTAACAAGCATAGTTTCATAGTAACAGTTTGATGCGATACAGAAGTTCAGTTACGTCTCTGAAGACATCTGGAGGAACTCTTATGAAGTTCATGAGTTCGGCCTTTTGGCTTTATTTTCATTTTGCAAACATACCAAAGTTTCTGAAGTGTGAAATGTTTGTTCTTTGGTTCCTAATAGACTTCAGATTTAAACTGGCAACACCAGGTAGTTTATCTCGCTCTCCCTCCCTAGACAAATACACACACACACACACACAGACTCACTTGGGATGACGGATATCCGGGACGGAGCGGTTAAGGGAGATCCGGTCACTGACATAAATGTTGAAGCCGTTCTCCCTGTAGGCCTGGTCGACCCGGTCGGCGTCTGTCAGGGGAAACGGCTTCCCCTGTTCACCGTTACCTGCATCAAACACAGATTTTATCATCACAGCTCAGACCACCATTCCCACCACACTGTACATCAGGAGTCTCCCACTCATTGGGCTTTCTTCCCAGGAAAACAGGTGCAGACGTTTCTGCATTTCAGAATAAACGTAAATCACACAATGAACAAACATCATATCATCTAATTAAAATGTCATCAACACTATTAACCCACAAAAGCTCTCTTCCAAGGAAGAAGACAACTTTTAAGACTTTTTAATGTCAATATAAATTATATAAAAAGCCAATTTCCTCATTTTAAAAACAAAACAAACGAACAAAAAAACCCCAGAAAGTTCTTAAATACGTAAAACATGTTTGAGTTGTTAAGACAGTCTGAGTTGGTTTGTTGGTTTTTTTCCCATGGAACAGGTTACTGTACCATCAGATCCACCTTGAAGGCTGCTGGGATTTAAACTTTTGAAGAATTTTACAACCAAAACAAAGAAAGCACAAAACATCTTAAACTGCACGTGCTCGGCAACAGCCGGAAAGTACTTAAACAACACAGCAGCACGTCCAGTTGCAGGTTTAGGCTGAAACTAAAAGCTAAACCAAACGTTTGTCCGTGATGAACCTGGTGAAAAAAATATGAACTCCAATGGCTAAAATGCTTAAGACAGATGCATATTTTTACAGCTTCATCTTGTAGAAATTAATTACAGGAGAATCAGAAACCTCAGTACCAGAGAACAAAAGCAGGCCTCATTACTGGCGGATGTACATGTCTCATTAAGAAAAAAATACAGTTTTGGAAAATGATTTTTTGCCTGGACACAAGGATAAACACATTTCCACTAATTTACACTGTTTGTACGTGGGCTGATTTCCCTGAACAAAAAATCAAAGTGAGTTGGTGATTATTGTTGCAGATATAGCTGTATTTATGACAGCAGAACTGTATTCATAGTACAGAATTACACTGCTGCAAAATGCTGGAGAGCAATAAAACCCAGACAGGGAATATGAGTGTGTGTGTGTGTGTGTGTGTGTGTGTGTGTGTGTGTGTGTGTGTGAGAGAGAGAGGGGAGCAGTTACTCTGGAAATGAATCTTTCTTGTGCCTAACTGTGGACATTATGTACAACAAGAAAATGTCATGAAGTTCTCATCTACGTTGAGGAAGGGACTGTGAGGACGTCTGCACCTACCAGATCGAGATGAATCTCTCTTGATTGCTTCGTAGTCGTGCCAGTCTTTCCTTCGTACGCCGTCACGTCCCACCTGAGCCTCCTTCCCCACCCGGTTAACCCCCTGCAGACACACACGGAGCGTACGAAGACAGTTATGAATGCTGTCATACACAGAGACACATTTAGACTGGATAAAAAAAAATATATATACTTTAAGGGTGCGTTGTAGCCAATAAACTACAAAATGCCAACACAGCTCATGCTATCTTTGCTACTCGTCTAAAAGAACAAATGGGTTTCAGATTGATTTCTATGGAGCACTTAGGTTTTGATAATGCCAGAGCACTATGACAGGCAATTTGCAGTTACCTGAAACTTTACAATCACATTCACCAACCGGTTGCATTAATCTTTATATTTAGTTATTATGAGTCATTATGATCACTACAGTATGAGCAGAGACCATTTTGAAAAGCGTCCTTGCTGGGGCTGTCAAACAACACTAGGGATCAGATCCTAAAACATGAGCTGAAATTTAAACTTGAGGAAAAACAATAAGCAGCTTTGCGATATTTGGCTATTTCTGAAAAAATCTCAGATGCTGCAGCACCTACAAGGAGAGCTCATTTTTAACAGCTGCTGCCTGCTATTTCATATGACGAGTTCAAGCTACTGCGCATGGCAAGTATGAAATACTAGAGCTGCAACCATCAATCCAATCGAAGAGAGGTCGCCATCTTTTTTGACAAATTAATCGTTAAGGCTATTCTTCAGGCAAAACCTTGTCCTGTCAAATTTCTGCTTAAAGAGATACACTTCTGTTTTTTTGTTTGTTTGTTTGTTTGCTTTTCTTTTTGTCATTTGCCTTCCAGACAAGAGGATAGATCCCATTCTTTGGACTGTGCGTGCAGTAACAAGTATGTGATGTGACTTGTTTATTTACCATTTTATGTTATTTTTAGACTCACATTAGCTCTTTATGTCATTTTAGAATCAGTTAT